>CM076577.1:959030008-959099365 GCA_034641835.2 Pinus albicaulis | reverse complement strand
CCCCTGAAACTGTGCTTTCTCTTTTTAGATATACTTATAGCACTTGTATTATCACATTTAATTGAGATAGGTTCATTAATGCTTACCTTCATGTCTTGAAGAGTCTGCTTCATCCACATGACTTGTGTACAACATGCTGCTGCTGCTATATATTCTGCTTCTGCTGTAGACAGAGAGATAGATGTTTGTTTCTTGCTTAACCATGCCACCAGACTTTCTCCTAGATAGAAAGAACCTCCACTTGTGCTTTTCCTGTCATCCATATAGCTGGCCCAATCTGCATCTGTGTAGGCTGTCAAGGTGAAGATTTTGCCTTTATGATACCAAAGTCCATACTGAGCTGTTCCTTGTAGATATCTTAATATTCTTTTCACTGCAAGAAGGTGATTTTGTTTAGGTGCTGCTTGATATCTAGCCACTAGTCCTACTGCTAGCATGATGTCTGGTCTTGATGCTGTCAAGTACAACAGACTTCCTATCATGGATCTGTAGAGTTTTTGATCTATATCTGCAGACCCATCATCAACACACAGCTTGCATCATGTGATCATGGGAGTTGTCACAGGTTTGTAGTCCTCCATTTTGAATTTTTTCAGCATTTATTTTAAGTATTTTTCCTGAGAGATGAATGTGCCTGTGTTCTTTTGCTGAATTTGAAGTCCTAAGTAGAAACTGAGTTCTCCAATCATGGACATCTCAAATTATGATTTCATCTCCTCAACAAACCCTTTTGCAAGTTCATCTCTGTTGCTTCCAAACATAATGTCATCAACATATACTACAACAATCAGGAGTTCATTTTCATGGGCTTTTATGTATAGATTGCTGTCTACTCCACCTCTCTTAAAGCCTTGTTTTTGCAAATATTTATCTAGTCTTGAGTACCAAGCACGAGGAGCCTGTTTCAGTCCATAAAGAGCCTTCTTCAGTCTACATACATAGTCTTCTTTATCTGTCAATGAGAAACCTTCTGGTTGTTCCATGTAGACTTCTTCTTCTAGATCTCCATTAAGAAAAGCAGATTTTACATCCATTTGATATACCTTGAAGTCTTGGTAGCATGAAAATGCCAGGAACATTCTGATAGCTTCCATTCTGGCTACAGGGGCAAATGTTTAATCGTAATCAAGTCCTTCAATTTGTGAGTATCCTTTGCAGACCAGCCTGGCTTTATTCCTGATTACTTGTCCTTGCTCATTCATTTTGTTTTTGAATACCCATTTTGAACCAATGATATTTTTCTCAATTGGTCTAGGAACTAGTTCCCAGGTATTGTTCTTCTCAATTTGGTCCAATTCTTCATTCATTGCTTTTACCCAAGACTTGTCCTTGCTGGATTCTTCAAATTTCTTTGGCTCTATTTGTGACAACATGGCTATGTATACCTCTTCAATTTGTTCTGTTAGCTGCCTTCTTGTCTGGACCCCTACTCTCTTGTCTCCAATGATCTGATCTTCAGGATGGTTCTTCTGAGTATATCTTGAGGGAGCTTTAGAACTTAGCTCTGTATCTTCTGTTGTCTTGCTTGTTTCCTCATCATCTTGGTTTTCTTCTTCATGGTTGTCTGATGGATTGCAACAGTCAGTATCTCTTTTATTGTTTGGAAGTTCTTCATCAAATCTCACATCAATGCTTTCTACTATTTTCCGAAGAGTCTTGTTGTAGCACCTGTACCCTTTACTTTTGGATGCATATCCTAGAAATATTCCTTCATCTGCTCTTGCATCAAATTTTCCAAGATTTTCATCATTATTCTTTATGTAACACTTGCTTCCAAAGATTCTGAAATGTTTGATTGAAGCTGGCTTTCCATGCCATAGTTCATAGGGAGTCTTTTCACTGCTTGGCCTTAAGTGAGCTTTATTAAGGATATGTACTGCTGTGTGCACTTCTTCTGCCCAGAAGGTTTGAGCAATATTATTCTCTTGCATCATGGCTCTGGCAATTTGTTGAAAATATCTGTTTTGTCTCTCTACTACTCCATTCTGCTGAGGTGTCCCTGCAATAGTAAATTGTTGTTTTATGCCATGTTCATTGCATAGGTCTTCAAAGTCATAATCAGTGAATTCACCTCCTCTGTCTGATCTAATGCACTTCAGCTTGCATCCTGTTTGATTCTCTGCTAATGCTTTAAATATTTTGAATTTGTCCAGAGCTTCCGATTTATTCTTGAGAAAAGCAACCCATGTCATTCTGGAGAAATCATCTATTATCAGCATGAGGTAGGATTCTCCACTTGGTGTTTTAGTTCTTGCAGGTCCACACAGATCCATGTGCACAAGCTGGAGTGGTCTTCTTGTTGACAACTCCTCTTTGGCCTTAAAGGATGTGCGGGTCTGTTTACCCAATTGACAAGATTTACAGATGGTATTAGAAGGCCTCTTTATTTCTGGCATGTCTCTGACAGCTTTCTTCTTGCTTAGTCTGATGATGTGATCGAAGTTGAGATGTCCCAATCTTTTATGCCATAACCATGACTCCTCAAGTTTGCTAAGATGGCATGCTTCATCTTCCTCTTTCACAATGTAAACATTGCTCTCTGTTCGAACACCTTTGAGCAGAGTCTTACCTGTGGTGCTTGATCTGACTTCACAGTCTTGTGCTCTAAATAGAACTTCGCAACCTTTGTCACACATCTGACTGACACTCAGTAAATTTACTTTCATCCCATCTACAAATAGTACATCTTGGGCCTTTCCTCTGCCATTGTCTATGCTGACTGAGCCTTTTTCCTTGATCTTACCTGATTTGTCATTGCCAAAAGTGACATTTCCAGATTTCTTTTCCTCAAGAGTTATAAACTTGCTTCTGTCTCCAGTCATGTGTTTTGGGCAGCCACTATCCAAATACCACTGAATTTTCAGGTCTTGAGCAGTTGCCAAGTCACATTTATTCATCTTCTTTATCCACTGGAGGCACCCTTTTGTTTGGTATCTTTTGTGAGGTGATGAACTACATCTTCTTAGAGGACATTTGGAAGGTATATGTCCAACTTGATTGCATACACAACATTTGATCATAATTTTTGTAGAATTATGAGTATGAACAGAATTTCTTTGATTCATAAACCTCCTTGAGGTGTTAAACATCAATCTTTGTCCATACTTTCTACACTCAATGATTTTATGGCCAAATTCCTTACAATAAAAATAATAACCATAGAAACTATTTGCATACCTGATGTAAGGTTGTCTCTTCCATTTATTTGTTTGAGGCAGTCTCTTCAAAGTTTGCATCTTTTGCTGGTTTGAATTACTCCTTCTTGCAAGACAATATGCTGCAATGTGTCCCAGCTTGTGGCAGACATAACAAGTGGCATTCTTCATAGGAGGGAAGAATCTCCTTTGATGGCTTCCAAATTTTACATACTCAGGGATCTTAGTATTTATTACTTTCTTTGCTACTAGTGGTTTCTTCTGATCTCTGTCTTCCTTATTACAGGTTTCTTCTTTTGTAGGAATTTTTTGAGCTGCTTCATCATTCTTCTTTTCTTTTACAAAAATAATCTCTCTGTCAACCTTTTCTTTGCTTTTACTTGATTCTCCTTCATAGCCTATTCCAGTTTTTATCATAGGAGATATTTGAGCACCCAGAATTTCATTTAACTTACTAGAGCTTGTTGTTTGAGAAGAGTTTATAACCACTTTCCTTTGAGCATTTTCTAATTTCTTCCTGAGACAAACTACTTCTTTTTCCAACTTTTCTTGTTCCTGAGATTTTTCTTTGATTTGCTTAAGTAATATGTCTTCTATATTCTTAGCTTCTTCAAGCTCTATCTTTAGCTGCATCAGGACTTCTGAATTCTGTTCTTCTCGTACATACTTGAGGAGAATGTCCTTTTGTTTTCTGCATTTCAGTTTGAGTCTATCAATCTCTTCCAGAGCACTTCTTAGCTCCCCCTCAAGGTCGACTTCACCTTCTTCTTGTCCATATTCTAGCAGGATACCTTCAAGATCTTCTATAGCCATCAATAAAAATTCATAGGTTCCATCTTCACTTGAGAGTTCATCTGAATCTTCAGATGTACTGCTGTCTTGTTGAGCATAGAAGGATTTTCTGTTGAACTTCTTTCCTTTCTGCCAGTTCTTTGATATATTTTTCTCTGACTCTTGAGGCTAATTTCTTACTTTCTTGTGAGGACACTTAGCAGCATAGTGTCCAACTCTTCCACAGTTAAAGCATTCGAAGGGGATTTTACCTTTGTATTTACCTGAGCCTCTATCCAATTTCTTGACAAACTTTGCCTCTTCTTCATCCGAGCAAGAGCATATGTCTCCCTCTTCTTCTTTCTTCTTCTCTGTTTTAAAGGCTGCTTCCCTCGTACTTGGCTTCTTCTGTGGGAGCCTCATTTCATAGGCTGTTAGATTTCCAAGTAGCTGGTTCATGGTCAAGGTCTCCCAATCAGCTATTTCTTCTATTGCATACACCTTTGGATTAAACCTAGATGGAAGAGATCTTAGAATATTTTGCACAATTATACTTTCTGGCATTTTTTCTCCAAGAGCTTTCATATTGTTAATAATTTCTACAGCTTTTAGGAAGAAACTGGTAATGTCTTCATCATCATTCATTTTTAAGTTCTCAAACTGGGCTCTATAGACTTGAAGTTTGGCAGTCTTTACTTTCTTGTCTCCCTCATGTATGTTCTCAAGAATATCCCATATTTCTTTGGCAGATTCTTTGTGCATTACTTTAATAAACTATGCTTCACATAATCCATTCAAGATGGCATTCATGGCTTTTGCGTTAGCCACAAAATCTTGTTTTGTTTCTTTTTCTGTGTCAGTTGCCTTTGGGGCATATCCAAATTCCACATCAGCCCAGACTTCTATTCCTAGAGACATTATGTATGTCCTCATTCTGCTTTTCCAGAAAGCATAATTTTCACCAGTGAAAAAAGGGGCTTTATTGGTTGAGCATCCTTCTTTACTCGCCATCTTGGGAACCTAGGATCTCCTTTCAATTGTTAGACTGGTACAAACGAACCTGCTCTGATACCAATTGTTGGACCCTTAGTTAAACTGAGAGGGGGGGGGGGTGATTCAGTTTAACATAGTCATGTACTTTTAAAACTTTTCATTAAACCTTATTTACACCTTCATTTCATGTCCAACTTAATATGTAAGTAATCTTATAATGTGAGCAACAAGTATTAATATAATATAATAGTAGACTTAATATGAGAGCAACAGGTATTAAGCAGATGATATAAATCAGATCAACACATACACATCATGCATAGAGACACCAGATATAAGTGGAAACCCATAAAGGGAGAAAACCACATCTTATTATTGTTGTGATGCAAAGGCAAGCTCCAACTCCCTCTCACCACTGTTTTCTGCAGGCACGAACCTACAGGAGGCTCCAACCTCAATTATGCAAGCTACAACTTGCAAGGAAGCACCAACTGCCTTCAATTTTCTGCAGGCTCCAACCTCAGTCAGCTACAACTGACGGCTATCAAGCTGCAACTTGATAGGGAAGCTCCAACTTCCTCAATATCAAACTGAATGTTTGCTGATTTACCTCAGATATCAGCTCTATTCTGTAGCTTCTCTTTCTGCTCTTATTTTCTTAATCTTCTCTGCCTCACTCTTATATACTCTATATTCTCTATTTTGCTCTCTCCACTCCTCCTTTTTTTTTTTTTTTTCATATCAAGATGATATTATTTATAAGGATTTTCTTCTGACTGTTAGCATTCATTAATGAATTTGGAATCGACAGCCATACCTCTTCACTTTCTACCTTTTCATTTCTTTCACTTGCTCATTCAGAAAATATACCAACATGAATTAATTTCAATATTATAGTGGGAGCTTTTTTTTCCTCAGGAGACTTGCCAATGCATCACAAACAATAAAAAATCAATTAAAAACATTTACATTCAAATTACAATGAGAATTCCAGCTCTACTCATTTAGTCTTTTGGCTTTTCTTTGATTGTGTTTGTCTTTTCTGTGACTGCTTTATCTCTTTTCAACTCTGTTTGCTTTTCTGTCCTCTGCTGTGGTGTAACTGCTGCATACATGTAACTGAGCTTTTTATACCAGCTAATTGTAAATCGGTAATTTTCTAACGCTTTTGTACTTAGCAAGTGTCTTGTTGATGTGGAATGTTCCGCAAGCGGAACATACATACACCACAATTGTTTTATGTTCACAATCGCCCTCCACCTTGGGCCGAGGCCCGTGGATCCACAGCCCACACAACATAATTTAATACAACCGCAAACACAAATTCAGCTCTTGGCTTAATTATAAGATGTTTTAATCATATAATCTGCCCTTTTAATACAACTTAACACATTCTCGGCGTAATAGAAAAAAAAACTGTTTAATACATAAAATGCCCTTTCGGGCCCACCATCTGAGCTTCAATTGTCCTTCGATTGTGATTGATCACAATTGCAACTTGAATACTCCCGATGCGATTATTGTATTATCTGTCCGATGCGATTGACCACTCCTGCTCCGATTGTGATTGATCACTCTTGCTCCGATTGTGATTGATCGCAATCCTGACTCGAATACTCCGATGTGATTGAGTCTTTAACCCGGAACTCAACCGTATGTGAAACCTGATTTATAGATCCATCGGGTCCAGAACTTAATCGCAATCGCAACTTCTTGTATGCACGTTCCGCTGCTTTGTTTTTCTCCAATGCGATTTGGTAAGGGGTCGCACCATATAATAATTTGTTTTATGCGCTTATATAGGCTTTGAGTCGATGCGATTAAGCCAGATTTCAAACTTATCAAGCCACTGTTTATATGCCCATCGGATCTGGGCTCTCAATTGCAATCGCAATTCTTTGGTTTATATGTTTCACTGCCCTTATAATCTTCGATGCGATTATATTGTTCCGATGCGATCATGCCAGACTTCAAATACTTGTTACTCATGGTTTATAAGCCCATCAGGTCCGAGCTTCAATCGCAATCGCAAGTTTTGGTTGTATGTGATCCGCTGCCAACTTTTTCTGATGCAATTGATGAGGGTCCCGCCTTATGGTACTTTTTTTCTTTGAATCTCGTGCTTCATATGGCTATACATATGTATATATATATGCTTTATTCCTTTGTATATAAAGCGCAATATATACTTTGTCGCTGGAGTATACGATTCCCGGAATGAGATTTATATTATATATGCATTACATTGTCGCTTGGGTTATGATTCCCGGAATGAGATTTATATATATATGCATTACATTTCCGCTTGGGTTATGATTCCCGAAATGAGGTTTATATATATATATATACTATATATTATTTAGTGTATCTTCGGTCGTTATAAGTGATTGGAATTTATTTATATATATATATATAATGCCCAGCTGGGTAATTCTTGGAATTAAGGTACATATATATATATATATATATATATATATATATATATATATATATACGCAGGTATTCTCGAATTTTTTCTACCTCCAGCTGGTAGCGATTCTTAACTCAGGATGTCTCACTCTTCTGCAATGTCACCTGCCTCTACTAACAAATGCTGACTCTGCCTCACACTTGTCTGCCTCTGATAATGGTTCTGCCTCTATATTCACTTCCTCTGCCTCTGCCTGTCTCCTTTGCTTCCTTCGTTTGCTTCTTTGCTGCCTCCATTGCCTGTTTCTGTCTTTGTTGCCTCCATTGCCTGCTTTTGTCTTTGCTGCCTCCTTTCCCTGTCTCTGTCTTTGCTGCCTCCTTTTCCATCAATGACAACATTTCCAACAACACTTAGATAGGAAAACCATTGATTTCATTGGAATTAGGGCACTAAGTTATAGCTATGGACACCCCCCTCCCTCCAATGACTCCATAAGTTTAAAATTGATTTATTTGAGGATATTTAGATGTAAGGTTTTGTCCAATAAACATGGGGGTTGGAATTATGAAAAGCACTTACTCTCATAATCGTGGATAGTGTGATTGCATGGGTCTTGACCAAACACAAATTCTTGAGTTTATGAAACTCAATTTTTCTTCTTAGTTTTATTTTTATTCCCATGGACAAAATTCAGAATATGTCCTTAAATGGATCTTCAAAGAAAGTTGTAACTCACCATAAAATTCAAACCAACAGTTGGATAGGAAAGTCGTTGCTTTGGAATCCTAACACTAAGTTTCAACTAGGAACACCCCCTCCTATGAATCCATAGGTTAAAAAATTTATTTATTTGAGGATCTTTAAAGCTAGGGATTTTTTTTTAAGTAAATAAGAATAAAAAATTTTCATAAAGGGTTGGATTTTGTAAAATATGCTCTGAGTGTTGTGGTTAGTGTGCTAACATGGGCCTTTTCTAAACACAATTTTCAAAGCTTATTGAGGTCATTTTTGTAGATTTATTTTGTTTTTATACACATAAAAAATTCAAAATATGTCCCTAGTTGACTCTAATAAGTGATATGCAAGCAAATATAAAAAAATAAATCAATATTTACATGCGAGAACCATAGATTCCATTGGAATATTGATACTATGTTATGGCTAACACCCAACCTCTTAATATTTCATAGGCCAAAAAATGATCTATTGATGATATTTGAAGCTAAGGTTTTGTTAAGTAAAAGGAAATTCAAATAAGTTCAAAAGGGTGAGAAAGGATTTCTCAATAAACTCAAGCAATTTTGAGTAGTGTTCTTGCATGAGCTTTGGAAAAACACACTTTCCAAAGCTTAGGGAACTCAAATTTTCTACTTTGTTTGCTCTTTATGCCCAAAGATAAAATTCCCATTATGTGTTTTAATGACTCAAGCAAGTGAGGTGGAACTCGCCATAAAATACAAACCATTTCTCTAATTGGAAAACTATAAATTATGTTGGAGTCCCCTTAATGGGTTACAATTAGAGGCATCCAAACATAGGATTTCATAGCTAAAAAAATGATTTAATGAGGATATTTGGAGCTAGGGTTTTTTTTTGTAGAGGCTAATGCAAATTTTTTCAAGATGTTGTATTTTACAAAACCCTTTAAACATTATAACATATATATGTTTCTGAGTTTCATTTTATATACATGAAAAATGGTGCTAAGCACTGGAGACCAACGGTAGAGTGTGCCCATGAAACAGACCCAAAGACCATCTCAGGGGCTTCACTCAATGAACCTTTGTCATATCACGTGTGTTCGTGGCATATTAAATAATACCCTTAATTTGACTACATATTAGAAAAAACCTATAAAATTCACATTATTTAAACCCCTACCACTACGAACATGATACACCTTCCCAATTTTAAAAACCCCTAATTTCACTAGATATTGTAGGTATCGACTTTTTCATTAACATTTTTTTCACTGCTTTATATTATTTCATTAACTTTGAGCTCCATTTTTTATACCCGCTAATGTAAAAACCCTTTACGCCCTACATATCCCCCAATATATTATGTCTTTTTTTCTTCAATATATATCCCCCAATATGAAATGACATGGTATGGAATTTCTCCCTGAGTGAAGCACCCTTGACTACCATACATCCAAGTGAGGTCCCACATCTAGGTTAAGGTGAGAGTGGCTAGAGGGAGATGCTCCATGAAATTAATATGTTAGTTGATTGAAATGGTATCATCATTATATGGGTCACACATTATCATGACATAGGGGTGAATATCGAAGACACATTGCACAGGTAGGAATATGTGAGTACCCAAGATCAAATCTTATATGGTCTAAATACAATTAAGAAAACTTCAGAAATTTATCACACGCATAAGATTAAAACAAAAGGATCCTTATTTCAAATGCATAAAATGGTGAAACTTTTGGTTCATTATTAATACATGATTTATGGTGCTACATTAATGATCATATTTGATCAAGAATAATAAGGAATCAATTATTACAAGGGATGGATGAAAAGTGTATCACTCTGAAACCCCGAACCCAAGAATTTCTCTTACATGTATTTCTATTGAAAAATATAGCTAGCACATGAAAATATATTTTTATGATGTCAATGGAAATGCAATGGGAAAACATGAAAATCTAGTAAAATAAATTATCTTACCAATACCACAATGGGCTGCTTAATGTGACAGGTTTTCATTGTAAATCTATTAATAAGATAAAAATAACATTGGAGACATGTGGCACATAGTTAGAGGAGAATCATATTGCATGAGGACATGTTAGGAAGCATTGTAATAATGTGTTAAAGAGTTCACCATCTTAGAGGAGGGGTGACTAGGATCATACATGGACGATGTTTCACTTGTATAGAATTATGTAATTATTATGTTAGCCCCCCTCTTCTATTTATATATAAGGGAAAATAGAGTTGTAGTGTATTTTTTCATCATTATACTCTATTATTTGTATTTTTTTGGATCTTTTAGGGAGAAAGAGGGTAGGATAAAGAGGAAGCCATAATAGCATGATATTACGGTATATGAGAAAACCCTAGAGTGAGAAAATAGGAGAGATTAATGTCTTGTATGTCTCATGGAGAGATATGATTTGTGTTAATTTTAGGTTTGATCATGTGATGCTATCATTTTGATATGCATGTAGACATGGACATGTAAAATGGAGCTAACACCTTGAATTATTTTAAGACCTTGTTATTATGGGATGTGAGGTTAGGGAAATATCATAGTGATATGAAATTTATGTGTCTTGAGCATGGTGTCATTTATTTATTAAAATATTAATTGGTTACTATATATTTCATGATGTCCCATGCACATGTTGTTTTTTATGTTGATGTAAGAGTTGAAGGTGAGGTATTTGAGTACAAAAAACCTAGGATGGACAAACATATATGGATACTAGGAATATAACACTCTTTCCATGCACTTCTGTGATGGAACCTGGCTATGGTTTGTAAATACTAAGGAATAAAATAATGTAGTGTGAAGAGTGCATGTTCTAAAAGATTTTTTAATCCAAGGGATGACTTTTCGTTGTTGATGCTAGCTATTTGTGGATCTTTGATGGTGTCTAGGGTTTTCTTTATTTTACCTTGCTAAAGTTTGAAGAGAAATATATTGTACCAATTTTGTGATAATTTTTTTTACACATATTTCATTTCTTCTAAACATTTATAAAGTACCATTCTATCCAAAATTGTGTAATTAAATTTTTTATTTTTCTTCTTGCATTCTCTTCATGATTAAGTAATTTTCAATATGTGTTATTCATTGTGATTTGATATAACATATGGTTGAAATTTTTAACTGATTTAATATATAAATTTGGGATAAAAACATATTTTTGTTACATAAATTATTGTAGTAAATTCATTTTCATGTTTTGGTGAAGTTTTCCCTAAGGGATACAAAAATTTGAAATTTGTTTTTGTATCACTAAGAATATGCCTTTAACTAACATGTCTTTAAAAACCCAATCCAAACACCTTCAACAATACAACCTGTGACAATGCTCACTTCACAATAGGTGATATTACATTATGATTAGAATAGATGCAAATGAAACCTAATAATATAACTCTTCAACATCAAGTTAAAAAACACTTATATTCATACATACATGAATAAATACACACACACCCAAACTTTTCTCAAATGTACACATTTAAAAAAATTTCACAACTTGTTCAATATAAAAATTGACGCCTCATTCCTAAACATGGAAGTATGGCATGTGGTGGCCTATATAGAAAATGAATCTAATATACCAACAACATCTCATACCCAAACATGATTATTTGATATATGATAGTGTATATGAAAAATCAGTCTCTTGACCACTTCCACCTTCACCACCAACATTTGCATCCTCGAAGTATCATCCTACTAGAAGAAGGAGCTCAAAGTTTTTTCTTTTGGGGCATTCTTCTTCAGATATTTTTTTGGGCCTAAGATTATATAATAAGTCACAAGATTTTTTTCCTCCTATAACCCCTCTATTATACCACTCTTTAACAGTTACAAGAGTTAGAGCATATAATTTAAACAAAAAATGCTTAGACTCACTTCAATTCATCATAAAGAAAATAAATCATCAATGAATGATCTGATCTTGAATGTCTCATCCAATGATAGATATTCGCTAGCATGTGGAGTACTACACTACACAACATGCTTAGAAGAAAGACCAATTATAGCTTCCACTGAATTTCCATTGTGGGTTGATGGAACAATGTTACTCAAAATGGTTATTGGGGGACCTGGTGTACAAAGGGGATACCTAATGGTCTATGGAATTAACCTTTGTGGGTTAATGGTGTTAGTGTCAGTAATTGCATCCTTCCACCATTGATCAAAATTAACTCTTTCATGTCATTTTAGGGGTCCCACTCAGAAATTTTTTATCATTCCAATAGTTCATGCAAAAATTTGGTCACTTGGTGTAGTTTTTCATCAAATTTCACTCTTTTCAAGGAATTTCATCTCATTACTTGCTCACTCACATTGTCACTATGATGAGTGTCCATTATTTCATGAGTCTTATCATCTTTTCAGTCATATCATCATGAAATCCATTCAGTCAGTATGCCCATTAGGTCTTAGGGTTTTCAAGGTCCATTACGTCTTAGGGTTTTCAAGGACCAATGAAACACCATTTCCATTACAGAAAAGACCAACAAGACTGAGAGTGATCAATAAATTCACTTTACTATGTAAATTTGAAATTTAATATTCAGTTTTGATTCCATTATGTAATTTTTATTTCATCATGTAATTTCATGTTTTCTAAATTTTTAATAATTTCAAAGGTTCCAAGATATATGTCAAATCAAAGGTTTCATGTGCCAAGAAATCTCAGAAGCTTCAAAATCTAAGTGTTCTCAATTCATCAAATGATCAATCTCCAAATCAGAAACAAAAGTGAACGGTAAAAATGTTAGAGTTTAAAGTGAATGAGAAGAAAGAAAAGTGGGTCCCAAAGGCAAATGCATTCAAATCATCAAGTATAAATCCCATCACAAGACAAATAAAGAACTCATTTTCTCTCCTAGCCATCAATCTCACACTCTCTCAACTCTTAAAATCCATTTGCAGGGTCAAATTTCAATTTTTGGGTGGCACTGTGCTCCTGGAGGTTAGGCGTTGCACTCCTAAAAATAGTGTTGTGCTCCTAGACAAGGGTGATGCGCTCCTAGAACTGGCATTTCTCTGCGGGATAAGGGTGTTCCGCACTTGTCAGTGAGGGGTTATGCTCCTATAACTAGTGATAAACTCCTAAACAGTTTCATCCACAAGATTCAAAACTTCATTCAACTGCTCCAAATCACCAGCAAAGGGTTTCTTCACCTCAAATACAAGTAAGAAAACCATTTATGCTCTCCTATCATTTTCCATTTGCATGTTTAAAGTGTTACATCTGTCATTCAAATTTTCCAAGTGTTTAAGCTAAGAAACCCTATGTTTTCATTCCTACACACCTAAATTATTTCCTAGACCCTGCATTCCCTTCCCATATCACTTTAAACCCTAATCCTATCTCTACATCACTAAATCCCTGTCTCCAAACCACATTTCCTAAAAACCCTAGCTCGTAGACTACACATTTTCTAGGCAGCTTCCCCTTAGCCCTATACCTATAATCAATTTCCCATTCTCATTTCCCTAAGTATTTTAAATCCCACATTAGTCCCCTAAGTTCACCAACCCCCTTCCCTATCCCCCCAAATTTTCTTACTCCCACCCTCACTCCCTAAAATTTTTATCCACTCCCCTTTCCCTACCCTAGGGTTTCAAAACCAAACACACTATGGAGGAGGAAGATAGAGATTATATAGAGGAAGGGGAGGAAAGAGAGGGAGGAGGCCTCACAAAGAAGGAAATATTATGAGGCTTGAGCCCACTAACACTAGAGAATTGATGGCCTCCCCTATGACAGTCTCTTTCTTTGAATATGTTGGTGACCTTGATTTCTGCAAATGATCCAAAGAGTCAAGCACCACCCTATTTTGAGTAGAGTTTTCATCACAAACTTTAGAGATAATCAAGTGACCATTGCAAGTGTGACCTTCACCATATCCACACCTTTCATTGTTGCTGCCACAGGGATACCAAAACATGGGTGAGAATTGGTTTAAGGCCAATGACTTGGATCATCAATATTATCAACCATTCATCAAACCAAGGTACAGAAATGAGAGAAAGATATTCTTCCCTTTCAGTTACCTTCTTGATAGGTATACCCCAATGATGAAAATCATCATGAAATACTTCTCTTGTGAAGGAAGGTTCTCCAGACTTTACACTTATCATATTATACTTTTTATGCACTTCACAAGAGTCATGTTTCTCAATATCCCATACTATTTGTTCAGGAGCATAGAAAAAATGGCCTACATAGTACATAAAAGAGCATATGGTCAACAAATGAACAACCTCTTCCATCACTTTTTGATCAAAATCAATGTACTCCATCATCTACATCAGTTGCACATTTTCATGGGATACCTTCATTGCCAATGATGTTTTCACTACTCCACAAGCTTAGCATGTTGAAAACATCCCTCCTTCATGATCTCAGGCCTCTCATGCCTAGTAGGGATAGCTACTTGGAAAATCTTGGTTTTTAGTTACCTTTGATGGTCTCTTCTCAGCCTGAGAGATCCGACAGAGTGCTAAAATCTTGGCGACCATACTGGGGTAGAAAATAATTATATATTCCCTGGTTGTACAATTAATTCTTTGAATTCTTGGACTTTAGATGATAGGTCTAAGATTTCGTTGAGGCTGATCTGAAAAATTTGTAGAGAAGACAAGTTGTTGAACAGTGAGCATTCGGATTTGAGGAGATACAGTAGATCAAATCTTGATCCTCACCCAGATGATCCAGTAAAATATCCAAAGATGCTTGTTCGAAAGCATAGATATAAAGCTACAAAAATTAAGTCAGATCCAATCCCATTGGTAAGATCTTCTCCATTTCCTACTAACGTTCTATCTCTCGAAGATATACCATTTGATTCAAAATTTGAGTTGTCATTGTTTCGATCTAAGTCTGAAACCTCTTTAGCCTACATATTCTTTCATCCTTTAAGACTATCTGAGGTCAATTCATTATCTGAGTTAGATCTTAGTTCCCTAAAACTTGAATAAAATCTATCCTTTTAAGAAACTAACTCTGAATCAAACTTTGACACTAAATTCTAGAGTCAATTTATAAACTCGAAAGTCTAGAAAACCAAATTTAGTACCAGTCGGAAAAGGCTATAGTCTAGTATCAACAAGAGTCGATACCTATCCTAACACATTCACAATCAGTTGTTGTTTCCTCTTCTGCACCATCTACTTCATCACCTATTCAAAAACTCTTGCTATTGTCACTCATGTAGTCCATCCAACGGGAATTATGAATAGATTTACACCCCTCACATTACCATGTCATATCAATGCCTTACCTTAGGTTTATGGCCAGATACTTCCACTTTTTTATGAAAATTCTTCAATCACTTCAAAACAACATATTTTTAAAGTTACAAACTTTATTGACCTAGAGGAAATAGATGCAGATGATGCAAAAATGAGAATCATAGTTCAGAGTTTTTCAAGAGAAGTTAAGGTATGGTTCATATCATTAACTACAAATTCCATAGCCACATCAAATCAATTGATATATGCTTTCATAGCCAGATGGGAGGTAAAAAAAAATCCATTACAAATCCTTTCTCAATATAACAATCTGAAAAGAGAACTAAATGAATTAGTATAAGACTTCATTATCTGATTCAACAGATTTTACCGTTCCATTCCTAATGAGATCAAACCCCCTTCGAGGTTGGCCCTTTTCCATTACTTGGATGGTTTTGATCCAGAAATGGCCTATTAGTTGCGAGAAAGGAATCTTGCTATGTTAGAAGACATGCAGAAAAATTAAATTAGCATAGAAGTTAATTTGTCCATAAAAAAGTAAAAAATAAAGGGTGAAAGGAGGGTAACTATAAAAGAGGAAGCATCATCCTCTTCTGATGTAAAACTGGACACATTGATAAGAACAATTGAGAGGATGGTTGAGAGGATGTATATCACCGAAAGGTAGTCAAAAACACAAGCTAGAAATCCTAACTTTAGTGGACAACAATAACAGCCTCAATTGAGGATCAAGCAAAGGGAACAAAGGGCACCTAAGCAACCAACACAACCACAACAAAATCAGACACCCTTGCAGCAGAATTATGCTCAGGGAGTTGAAGAAGAAGAATAATATCACATTGCTGCAAAAAACCACTTTTTTACTACTGATGGTAAGCCCATATATTTGACTGAAGATGAAGATATTGTCAAGAATATGGATGTACCAAGGGATGAAGACTATATTTTAACTCAGGATCATCAGTTGGAGGTTGAATCTGATGATTATTAGCAAGGATACTTGAATGCTCTCAACTCACAGCAGAGGGACTATACATTGAGAGGAAGAGATGTACCAATAACTCCTATTCAGAAACAGGCATCTCAACAAAAATATACTCAACCAAAGCATAATTATCAAGGTAATCAGAGTAATGGGAACTTGCAGCTACAAATCAGAACAAAGACAACTGGCCATTTGCAAGTTCATCGGGAAAAGAAAAGGAAAGGCAAAGGAAAGAAGTTGCATCAAAAGATCACACCGACAAAAGAGACATCACTGAAGAGGTAGAAAAATGCACTTCTTTAAGCTTAGAAACTGAAATTTCCAAATTGAAAGTGTCAATACCTTTACTAAACCTGTCAAAAATAATAAGTATAAGTCTCATGTAGCCAAACTGTTAAAAGTTGATTCTTCGTCTGATATACTTAATGTTGATGATGACCAACCTAAACTTATCTTTGGTCTAGCAATGGACAGTCAATTAGAGGATAGTGAAGTTACCCAATTTTATTTGAGTCCAAGTAGCCACCAGAATATCCTTCACAATACCATGCTCGACTCTAGAGCTTCCCATAATTTGATGCCAAAATCCATTATGGAGAAATTGGGCCTAGATATCACTCGTCCTTACCAAGAATTTTATTCCTTCGATTCAGGAATATTCCATTGTTTGGGTCTTATTAAGGATTTAGTAGTTTCCCTCGAGAAAATTCTAGCAAAGAATTTCTTGATTGATGTGGTGGTGGCTGATATACCACCATGGTTTGGTATGTTGATGTCTAGGTCTTGGGGAGCAAAGTTGAGAGGCACTCTGCAGCTAGACTTCTCTTATTTCATCGTCCCAGTTTTCAGAAAATTGAGAAAGTTGTACCGGGAAACGAAGATGAAATACATGATAACCAGTAAATAGAGGCCTAATAATCATCCAATAAATGTTGTACATACAGATTTAGAATATTTGATTTTTTTCAATGATAGTGGTTTGAATGATGTAGATATTCAGCTTGTAAAAGTAGAAGATGTTCCAGAGATTCATAATTGCATCATAACAATTAGAGAGAATGAAAAAGAGAATCTGCTTAGTGTTTCAGAGAAGCCATCTGATAAGGGAGAGGAAATTTCAAATCAGAATCAAGAAGCAGTCTAGATAGTTGAGACAAAAAAACAAACAAAATTCCAGCACATGGAGGATGAAAATGGTCTATGGTCCATGGATTTTTATGGTGCCTTCGGGAGAGACGGGGTAGGCATTGGAATTTGGGTCCGCATCCCTCTTCATCAGCCTAGCAAGGTTCCTATGAATGTTCGATTATGTTCATACAAACTAGCATTTGATTTTTCTAACAACAAGGTGAAATATGAAGCATTGATCATCGATCTCAAGATTTTGAAAAAGTTGGGCGCAAGAAGAATTTCAATATGTGGTGACTCCAAAATTTTGATAAATTTTTTTAAAGGGGAATACCAAGCCAGGTATCCATGAATGAGAGCATACATGAATGTTGTATTAGATATCTTGAAGATGTTTCTAGAATACACTTTGACAATAGTAATAAGAAATCATAACCTCAAGGCAGATTCGCTTGCTACAACAACAAGCAATTTGAAAATCCCAATATTTTCTAACAGAAAATTTGAAATTCAGGTGAAGCACCAGCTTACAGTTCTTGATAACTTGAAATATTGGCAAGTATTTTTGGATGATCAACAAGTTAATAATTTTCTGCAAAGTGAAGGTGAGTTCGAGAATTGTGCAATCAACAAAGTGTATGACAAGGATGATCAGGTCATCGAAGCAACTCATGTTGATATACTAGAGCTAAAGGACAAAAATATTCCAAAAGGTCTAATACCTTTGGAATAATTTTTTGATCAAGATGACGTAGCGAGGAAGCCAACATTCGTTCCTACAGAAAAATGTGTGGAGGACATAAACATTGGGACAACAGACAAGCCTATGATGGTTAAAATGTCCAGGTCTTTGTCTCCTGAGGTAAATAATAAGTACATTGATTTAATTTCTGAATTTTCTAATGTTTTCACATGGTATTATGTAGACTTGAAGGTCTAAAATAAAGACATCATGCATCACACCATTCCATTAAGCCTAATCAAAAGTCCTTTCGGAAAAAGTTGAGAAGGATCAACCCAAGGTTGCTTCCATCAATTGAAAAAGAAGTGAACATGCTCTACAAGTCAGGTATCATTTTTCCTATAAGGTTTTCTGATTGGAAATCTAATTTAGTCTGTGTAAGAAAGAAGATAGGTGAAATAATACTTTGCATAGACTTCAAAAATTTAAACAAGGTTTCACTAAAAGATAATTACCTCCTTCCCAAAATGGATCACATCTTAAAAAGAGTGGTCGGGGCTACCCGAATGTCTTTTCTTGACGGATATTCAGGGTACAATCAGAAGTTAGTACATGAGAAAGATCAAGACAAAACTACCTTTACTACACCTTGTGGTACGTTCAAATATAAAAATATGCCATTGGGACTAAAGAATGAAGGGGCTACCTTTTAGCGTGCAATGGATATAGAATTTTCAGATGAGAAAGATGTTTTCCTAGTGGTATATTTAGATGATTTGACAATTTTTTCCCATTCATATGATGAACACTTGTATCACTTAAGGATTATTTTTCAGAAATGTAGGAAGTTTGGAATCTCTCTTAATCTGAAAAAGATCCTTTTGGCTATGGAGTAGGGTAAAATTCTCCGTCACATCATCTCTAAGGATGGAATCTGGATTGACCCTTCTCGGGTTGAGGAATTTCAACAAATTGATTTTCCATGGAGCAAAAAATAAATTCAAGCTTTGAATGGTAAGATGAATTTCTTACGCAAATTTATTCCAAATTTGGCTGAGCACCTTCGGGAAATCACCAATATGTTGAAAAATGATAATGAGGTAAAGTGGTCTGAGGATGCTAAGAAGTACTTTAACATGATGAAGTCTACTTTGACTACTGACCCCATTTCAATAAGCCCAAATTACACTATTGATTTCACTATATTCTCATTCGTCGTCAAGCACACCATTGCTGCAGTCTTAATGCAAAAGAAGGACAAGACAGAAAAACCCATTTCATTTTTCAGTCGAACCATCAAGGATGCAGCTCTTTGGTAAAATATCATAGAACAATAGCCTATATATTTGATAAAATTGTTGAAGGATTTATGTGTCTCTATTTAAAATTCTCATACTTTGGCTTATGTCCCTAATGCAACAGTCAAATATGCTCTTATGCAGACAGATCCAGAAGGAAGAAGAGGGAAATGGATAGCAGCGATGTTGGAATATTACCTCAAGATCAAGCCCACAAATTTGATCAAAGGTCAAGGTTTAGAAAAGCTTATGGCTGAGTCAAATATACTTGTTTTAGATATCAATCTTATTACAACATTGTCCCATGAAGAACATGATGTCGCTTCGATACAGGTATCTGATATGTTTCTTTTGTCACCTTGGTATTCTGATATAATATATGTTTTTCAGCATTTTAATCCTCCTCGAGAAGTTACTAGGAGTAAGGGTAGGTCTTTAGAGTTGAAAGCTTCCAAATATTTCATTTTGGACAACGCCCTTTATTGGAAAGATCTAAGAGGTTTATTGCTGAATTGTTTAGTTGAAAGTGAAGCCTAAGAGGTTATGAATGATTTTCATAAAGGAGATTGTGGGGGGAACCTTTTCTGGAAGACCACGGTTAATAAATTATTGAGAGCGGGATACAATTGGCAAACTCTATTTTTAGATTTCTACAAAACAATGATGAGTTTCCACAAGTGTCAAGTTTTTCAAGGTAAAAGAGAACTTCTTCCATTACCTTTGTAGCCTATTTCAATTCATGCATTGTTTCAGTGGTGGTGACTTGACTTCATCAGAGAGATTCACCCTACTTCATCCTCACAACACAAATGTACACTAACAGGCACTGACTACTTCACCAAATGGATGGAGGCGATCCCAACAAGGCAAGCAACATACCTTGTAATTATTCAGTTTTTGGAGACTAACATATTGTCTTGTTTTGGTTGTCCTCATAAGATTATTACCAACAATGCGGAAACATTCAAATAAAAAAGAATGGTTGAGTTTTGTGAAAAATATAACATCAAGTTGGGGCACTCAACCGCCCACTATCTGTAAGGTAATGGTTTAGCAGAGTCCTCTAATAAGCCCTTGATCAATATCATAAAGAAGATGACGGAGGCCAAAAAAAAGAACTGGCATGGAAAGCTTGTGAATTCCTTGTGGGAAGATAGGGTGAGTAGTTAGAATCTATTAGAATGTCCCCTTTTCAGTTATTTTATGGAATAGACATTGTTTTTCCTACATCACTTGTAGTCTCGGTTATGAAATTGTTGCAAGAAGCCATAAGTGAGGAGAATGATCTACAACGTCGGATCAATCATATGATACATATTCAGGAGATGAGAGATGACATATTTTAGAACACCTCAAAGCTTCATGAGAAGATAAACAAGGTGTATGACCATAATACCAAAGTAGATAACTTTAGGCTTGAATATGTAGTCCTCCGGTGGGATGGAAGGAATGAGGAAAAAGGGAAGCACGCAAAGTTTGAAAACTTATGGAAAGGGCCCTATAAGATCTCAATTATTCGAAGGAAAAATGATTTTCTACTACAGGAGATGAATGGAGAAGAATTTTAAGGAGGATCGGTCAACGATAGGATCCTTAAGCATTATTATTCTTGATGCAATTTTCAGATTTCTCATTATCATTGTCAACATGAGTTTAACTTTCCAGAAAAAGTGTGAAGTGGAGAATCACCAAAGCTTGGGCCCCAAAGTGAAGGCTATAAATTTTCATTAGTTTTCTATTGTTTTCAAAGTCAAGTCAATCAAAGTAAAGTCACCTTTCTGTCAAATTTAAACTCAGTTTTCAGTGGGTTTGATTTTGTCACAAATGAGTTAGAGTTTTCAATTTTCAATAAATTTTTAGCATTTGACTCCATGCCCAATGGATAGCTACTTGGTCTACGGTGTTCTTGGCATCTCCAAGATGCTATCGTCCCCAGCTAGAGCCAATGTTAGTGTCAGCATTTGCATCCTTCCACCGGTGATCAAAATTAACTCTTTCATGTCATTTTAGGGGTCCCACTCAGAATTTTTTTATCGTTCGATTAGGTCGTGCAAAAATTTGGTCACTTCATGCATATTTTCATAAAATTTCACTCTTTTCAAGAAATGTGATTGCATTACTTGTTGGCTCACTTTGTCACTATGTTGAGTGTCCATTATTCCATGATTCTTATCACCTTTTCAGTCATATCATCATGAAATCCATTCAGTTAGTATGTTCATTAGGTCTAAGGGTTTTCAAGGTCCATTAAGTCTTAGGGTTTTGAAGGACCAAGAAAACCTCATTTCCATTGCATAAAATACAAGCAATACTAAGCGTGATCAATAAATTCACTTTACTATGTAAAGTTGAAATGTAATATTTTGTTTTGATTCCATTATGTAACTTTTATTTCATCATGTAATTTCATGTTTTCTCAATTTGTAATAAGTTCAAAGGTTCCAAGATAGTTTTCAACTCGAAGGTTTCATGTGCCAATAAATCTCAGAAGCTTCAAAATCTAATTGTTCTCAATGTTATCACTCCATAATTATGAGGCTAAAGACATAATCCCGAAGGCAACATCAAAACTGCTTTGGGCCTAGGATCTAGCCCTCCTAGATTTAGAGAGGGATCTCTCTATGATATATAGCTTTGTTGGATTGGGCATTTTAGGCTAGTTAATATAAGCAGAGTTGGGTTTTGAATTTTTTTTGGTGGGTAAAGTGAGGGAAAAGGGCCATTTGGAAATAGAGTCAAAGGGCTCAGGTGACCAATTTGCAGAAGTAATCCAGCGTGAGTGAAACAGGGCAAGCTAGGTGTACTACTATGGATCTCTGAGAATAAAATGGAATGGGAAGATACAAGAAAGTGGGACTCGACAGAGATTGAGGAGAAATCAAGAATTACTCAACTAAACTAGAGTGTAAGGTTCAGCAGAAGTTAAGGATTCGTTAAGAATTCCTTGACCTGGCATCAGTAGAAAACATAGAATATTGCAGAATCAACAATAATAGGGTGCTCCCGTAATAAATACTATTCATCATTTTTTTTCTACAATATCTGAATTTGGAAATAATAAGATAGGAAAACAACATATCACACATTAAACAGAAGAAACTTCACCATATGGGGCAACACTTGAATCCTAAAAGCTTCTATTGAATTACTTGCAAAATATCACAAAATTACAGAATGGGACTCAGTCCCTCATTCATATTTTTCCCCTCCCCTCTATACTTTGAACAGTCAAGTATATATGCTAACTAAATGATTAAAATCATTGTTGTTACTAACAGTCACTTTCTTTATAGCCACATAACAAAGCAGGAAGAGTATCATTGGGCATGCGTAAATGAAATTGTTGGAGTTACAATGGACATATGGACATCTGGTTCTTCTTTGATTCCCCGAGGTCAATTTTGTCATATTTTGATAGTGTAAATATGAAATTTGTGCCATTTTTATTGTCCCTTTGAGTGTTAAACTCTGGGTCTATCTCTTTGTATGGCCTGTTACCTTGAAATTTTCAACTTGACCGAATCTCTCTTCTCTAAAAATAGACAAACTGCTACAATGCTGAAAAGTGGGCCGAATTTACTGAGAATAAGGGCATACTCAAACAGTTGTTTCTCCCCAACGGTGACACCTATGAAAAATATGAGAGAGGTTATTGTTCTTTCCCCCTTGTGGGTCAAAATCCTCTCTTGGATTCTCAAACTTAATCTCCAGCTCTCCACAATAGTCACCGCAAAATCATGACCAACACAGAAAAACAAAAATCCGAAACATAGGGCTGAAAGATGGATTCTATTATCCCAACTAAAGACACTTGTAGAAATTCTGGGAGAGGTTTTTTTTCTTCCGCTCGTTCTGAAAAAAATCCTCTCTCGGTTCATCAAAATCCATTCCCATATGCCCATAATCGCTCCCGCACACAGACTAGCCAAACTGGCTAAAAAACAGTTTTTTATTTGGGGAAAATGGTTTTGGAGCAAAAGTGGTATTTCGGACCCCCCACCCTGAAGTGGTAAGTGGTAATTAGGGGTGGGGGGGGTCCTAAATCATGTGGTAATGACACATAAGTGGGGGGGCACTTTTGAAAACCACCTATTTCAGACCCCCCTATGAGGATAAAGTTAGAATGGTAGGGGGGCCGAAATTCAATGTAGGTCGTCAGATTAAAGAGATGGTGGGTGGACGTGGTGGAAAGTGGTGGGGATTTAACTCCATGATGTGACATGTAAAATTAGGATATAGTTTATTTTATCTTTTATATTTTCATTTCTTATTCTTATTTAATCCTAAGCTTGTTTATGCATGTAATGACGAAAATGATGGATGGGTGAAAAAAGGGAGGACAAGGGCATGAAGGGTGTGGCAGGGAGATGAAAGGTCAAACAAAAATGGATGGAGGGGGAGAATGGAACCAACCGAGCCCAGCATATGAACACAAATTTGATCCATGCCTCCATGCAACACCATAATAATATATGAGAAATACATATTTTGCGGCATTCTGGAGCATTGTGGGTGGAATTTTTTATCGCTTACTCCTTTTAAATATGCTCGATGAAGAATTTGATTCAGGATGCTTTTGAAAATGAACCTCACTTTGCAGGATAAATATTGTTTTCATCATGCAAGCCAAACTAATACATATAATACAGCAACCCTGATTCCCCTATAATTATAGGATCCTAACACTCAATCCATCAAATGATCAATCATGAAATCAGAAACAAAAGTGAAGGGTAAAAATGTTAGAGTTTATAGTGAATGAGAATAAAGAAAAGTGGGTCCCAAAGGAAAATGGATTGAAATCATCAAGTATAAATCCCATCACAAGACAAGGAAACAACTCACTTTCTCTCCCAACCATTGAGCTCACACCCTCTCAACTCGAAAAATTAGTTTGCAGGGTCAAATTTCAAGTTTTGGGTGGCGTTGCGCTCCTGGGGAAGGGTGCTACACACTTGGAAGTGAGGCGTTGCTCTGCTAGAACTAGTGTTGTGCTCCTAGCCAGTTTCAACAATAGGCTTCAAAACTTCATTCAACTGCTCCAAATCACTATCAAAGGGTTTCTTCACCTCAAATACATGTAAGAATAACCATTTGTGCTCTCCTAGCATTTTCCATTTGCAAGTTTAAAGTGTTACATCTCTCATTCAAATTTGCCAAGTGTTTAAGCTAAGAAACCCTAAATTTGCATTCCTACACACCTAAATTATTCCTTATACCCTGAAATCCCTTCGCATATCACTTTAAACACTAATCCTATCCCTACATCACTAAATCCTTGTCCCAAAACCACATTTCCTAAAAACCCTAGCTCCTAGACTACACATTTTCTAGGGAGCTTCCCTTATACTTGTAATCAATTTCCCATTCTAATTTCCGTAAGTATTTTAAATCCCATATCAATCCCCTAAGTTCACTAATCCCCTTCCCTATCCCCCCAATTTTTCCTACTCCCATCCCCACTCCCTAAACCTAGTTTCCACTCCCATTTTCCTACCCTGGGGTTTCAAAACCAAACACACTATGGAGAAGGAAGACAACGATTATATGGAGAAAGAAAATGAAATAGAGGGAAGGAGACCTCACAAAGGATGAAAATTTCTAAGGCTTGAGCCCACCACTACCATATAATTGAGGGCCTCGCTTATGACAGTCTCTTTCTTTGAATATGTTGGTTGCCTTGATTTTTGCAAAATGGTCCAAGAGTCAAAAAACACCCTGTTTTGAGAAAATTTTTACTCAAAAACCTCAGAGATAATCAGGTGACCCTTCCAAGTGTGACCTTCACCATATCCACACCTATCCTTGCTACTGCCACAGGAATACAAGAAAAAGGGCGAGAATTTGTTTAAGGCCAAATACTTGGATGATCGGTATTATAACCATTCATGAAACAAAGCTACAAAAATGAGAGAAAGAGAGTCATCCCTTTCAATTACCTTCTTGATAGGTATACCCCCATGATGAAAATCATCATGAAGTACTTCTCTTGTGAAGGAAGGTTATACGGAATTTACACTTATCATATTAGACTTCTTATGCACTTCACAAGAGTCAAGTTGCTCAATATCCCATACTATTTGTTCAGGAGCATAGAAAAAATGGCCTACATAGTATAGAAAAGAGCATATGGTCAGAAAATGAACAACCTCTTCCATCACTCGATCAAAATCATTGTACTCCATCATCTAGATCAGTTTCACATTTCATGGGATACCTTCATTGCCAATGATTTTTTCACTACTCCACAAGCTCAGCATGCTAAAAACATCCCTCCTTCATCTCAGCCCTCTCATGCCTGGTAGGGCTAGCTACTTGGAAAAGCTTGGTTTTTAGTTACCTTTGTTGTTCTCTTCTCAGCCTCAGAGATCCGGTAGAGTGCTAACAGATTGGATGGCTAAGGTGGTGGAGGTAGGTGATGATCAACGGTGATGGGTTTTATTGATGATGGAATTTCTTGAGTTAAGTTAAATACTAAAATTAGGGGAAAGGTGAGGATAATGGTAGAAAAATAATTATAAAACAATAAATGATGGTGAATGATATGTAGAGGTAAGATTGGAAAATTGAGAAAATTAGTAAAATGGAACATAAGAAGAAAATATAGGATGGATAACACCTTCTGAGGAGAAGAACCAAAGAAAATTTCACTAAGACAAATCTTCTAGGCTAAACCAAACAATAGGTGACAAGAAAATACCTGCTCATAGTCATGGTTGTAGATAAACTCTTGCACCATAAATATAACAACACCAATTTTATTTTTTTTGTAAACTATTTCAATGATTAACCATTACTCGTTTGCTTATCACTTGATCCTCATGACATCTCTGTTGTGAGTTTAGGGATCAGATTACATTTTAACTTTAATTAAAATGACCATGTTTAACATGCTTTCCATATGAATCTATCCACCCCTAATATCTACCATACCCTTATATTATTATCATAAAGATACCCCTCTAACCCTATATGACATTATACCCATATTTCTACTTGGTAAATCTAATCATCACTATACCCTTTAATCTATGGTATAATTTCACATATACAACCCATGAAATGGTACTCATCTCATTTTACAAAGATCTTGGTTTGGGTTTAAAAACTTTTCTTCAAATTTTGGATTTAAGAGCATTTCTTGGAAGCAAACTGATTTTACAAAGAATTGTTTTGGGTTTAAAGAATTTTTTTGGAAGACATTTCTTGGAGGCGGCCTGATTTTGCAAAAAATTGTTTTGAACTTAAAAAAAAATTCTTGGACATACATTCAAAAGACATTTCTTGGAGGTATGTACGTGTTTTGAGTTGAAGTAAATCTTTTGAGCTTAGTTTCATTTTTATAAGACATTTTTCTCTCGAATTTTTTAAAGTAAGTGTTTTGGATTGGAGGATGTATTTTTTGCAAAAAATTTAAACTGAATTTTTTTAAATTAAATCTTTTGTGATATTTTTTGGAATCGAGTTATTGTCTAATTTTTTGAAGGAAATTTTTTGAACTTCATACTCTATTATCATGGCAAATCGAAGAACTTGTGCGAGAAAATATGATCGAAAAAGAGACCCTAAGGAACGTAGAGAAGAGACGAGACAATCTCGCAAAATAAAGTTAGAAGCCCTCTCAAATATTGAAGAGGAAAATCAACCTCAAGCAGAAATTGAAGCAGGTATGTAAATGTAAATATTATGATCTATTGATATATTTAAAAATTTCCTAATGTAAAATGTGAAGCTTAATTTTTATTTGATGAACTAATTTGAAAAATATTTGAAATTATAGATATATTTATTAATTTAGTTATTTATTGAATATGTACTATTTTTTCGAATATGTATAGATGAAATCACTATCAATAATGAGATGTTAGAAAATGTTGACACTCACACATATGGAGATAAAAAACCTGACCATGTTATACGATATCGTGTTAACTGCATTTTTGAAAAGTATTTCTTAAATGAGCGGGTGACAGTTTAGGCTCAAATGTTGAAAGGTCTCCTATCATTAAAAAAATTTAAAGAAGCTACGACACTATTGGGTATTCGAAAATCAACCAAAGATAAAAAAAAAAATGAAGGAATATGTGATAAAAAATATGAGTAGTGCTATAAATTTAATTAAAAGATCTAGAGAGAAAGATGTTTCAATTGTACGTAGAGGAATACAGATGGCAATGGTTTCATCAAGTACTCAAGAGAATCGTTTGGTAACATCTATGGCACGAGCACTGGGAACCTCGCGAAAAAATTTGCACAAACATCGGAAATTTCGGCTGCAAATAGATGTAAATGATGAACTCGCTTGTTGGAGATCTATTTGTAGGCAACCATACAAAGATATACTTGGAGAAAATGTTAAAAAAATAATATATGAAAATTGGAAGAACAATTCGCGTGTTTCACCAACTGCAAGGCATGTGATGCGAAGAAGAATAGCACGAAATAAGTACGAAGAACATGAAAAATATCTCTTGGAAACCACTCAGATAGAGTTATTCAACAAGTTCAAAGAAGAGAATCGTCAAATTCATGTTTCACTCAGTGATTTTGTTCAACAAAAACCATGGTATGTAAAACCTATCACCATACGCGACACTTGTTTTTGTCGTTATCATGTGGAATTTGAGTTATATTATGACACATTCCTTGATTTCGGTAGAACATTATGGAAGGATTCACCTCCTCCTTCCACTATCCGTGAATTCATATCTCAAATTCTATGTGAAAGAGAAAGCGATGAACTATTTTACAAAAATAAATGTGTTGGTGGTAAAAAATGCGATGATTGTGGAAATTTGACTAAATTTCAAAACAAATATCGTATTGATATAAATGACCAATCATTGTCCAACATGAAAGTGAAATGGAAGAGATATGAATATATCGATACATCGATTCAAGGTGCAAATAGTGTTAAAAGAATTGAATTACTAGAAGACGAAATATTTCTGATAGACTTTTTGAGAAAGTTTGAGGAAAAAATTTACAAATACACCAAGCATTCCCATAGAGCTCGATGGCAAGACTTGCAATTAAAAAAATCTCGTGAATTTTTTCCACCAGGGACCATTTTTTCAATGATTGATTTTGCAAAAAACTACACATTTGTTCCACAAAAAGAAATTCATAGTGAATACTATCATTCTGACCAAGTCTCCATGCTCATCCATATTATATATAGACATGCTCAACAAAATTTTGATCATATAGAAACCACGAGTGAAAATCGACATATCATTAAAGAATATCACTTTTATATCAGTGACGATCGTACACATGATACATGTTTTGTACAACATTGTTTTGGAAAAATTTATGATTCATTGAAAAATCGTGGAAGAACATTCAATGAACATTGGATATGGTCAGACAGATGCGCAGGTCAATTCAAATCTACATGATCATTCTTTTGGTTGTTTTGTCTTCATAAGAAAACCTGCATTAAACATTGTTGGAATTTCTTTGAAACTGGCCATGGAAAAGGAGAACATGACGGTGCAGGAGCATGCATAAAACGAGCACTTCAAAGATATCAAATGAACCACTCTGCAAGCCGACTTGTGAACGCTGAAGAAGTTGTTCAATGGTGCATCGCTACTCTAAGCCATGAGAGAAACCCATCAAGAGAAGTGCGAAGGTACATTCAATTTAATTTATATTGGAAATCTAATTTTAAACATTGTACATTTATCATGCAATGATTATCTTTTATTGTATTTTGATATCATATTTACAAATTCTTCTTCTAATTTTCCATATAAAGTTTTTTCTGGCATATTGGAATCAAAGACGTAGATAGATCAATTGGAAGTGATGTTGAAACAATAAAAGGGACTCAAAAATTGCATTCAATTCAAACGAAGTTGTCCAGAAATGTGTTTGCATTGGATAAAAGAAAATATTCTTGTTTTTGTGATGTTTGCATAGACAACACAAAATCCAATGACGTTTGTGAAAACAAAATGTCTGTTGCAATGTTTGAAGAAATGCAATCAGAGGAAACTACAATATCATCCGATGGTGATAGATTTTCTGATCTTGTTAGAGAAGGTAACATTTGAATTACTTTCTAATGATTTAAAAATCTAGAAATAAATTTAAATATGTATAATTTTGTTAAGTTTATTTTATTGTGCAGGAGATGTTTTTGCTGTAATTGCACCTATTGACAATGATGAAAATGTGAAGTATTATTTTATGCGTTGCACTGAACGAAAAATGAAATTATTACAAAACTATCATGATCGCGGATTTCAATATGACAGAGGGTCTATTATACTGAAAGGTTATTTTTTCAGACAAACTCATCAAAGTGGATACTTTGTTTACTTTGAAGACTATGAAACTGATTCCATAAGTTTTCAATATAGTCACTTGGTGTGTGCAGCACGCATAAAGTTGATAGGAGTTCAATCAAAGAAAAAATCAAAAATTAAGAGATGGAAAATGTCAAAATCCGATCATGAACAGATTATTGAAGATGGAATTCCATTAGAATTTTTTTGAGTGAATTGTCCAAAAATTTATTCTCTTTGGATTAAATATGTTTTAGAACTTCTAGTGCTCAAC
This sequence comes from Pinus albicaulis, assembly GCA_034641835.2. Taxonomy (NCBI): domain Eukaryota; kingdom Viridiplantae; phylum Streptophyta; class Pinopsida; order Pinales; family Pinaceae; genus Pinus; species Pinus albicaulis. Next base: position 959,069,406 of record CM076577.1, on the reverse strand, counting down.
TAAAAATTAAGCTGCTTATGTTATTTGTGCAAGTGTTTTCACATGTACAAATTGTTTTGGTACAAGCACGTGCTCTAGTATCAACTGAAAGTAGCTTTTCTATACATTTGCATTGATGAAAAATGTTATATGTATTGGATATATGTGTGTGTGTGTGTGTGTGTGTTCTAGAATGAAATTAATTGTTCTAGTTTTACTATGTGCATTGATGAAAAATTATTTACGTACTCAATATATATGTTCTAGAATGCAATTAACTAGAACTAGTTTTTCTATGTGCATTGATGAAAAACTAGTTGGATTGTATGGTAAAAAGTATGAACACAATGTAAATAAATCATCTGCAGTACAGTTTTGTACGAAAATTCCTTTCATACAAGAGACTCAAAGCACTTCTCTGACTTTTGGTGGGATTTGACCCACATCTCTAATCCTGATTGAAAATCTAGTACAAAATTTGCTTGTCCAATGGTCGGATATGTTCAATGTGCATTGATGAAAAATGTTACTTGTCTTGGATATATATGTTCTAGAATGCACAATTAATTGTTCCAAGTAGTTTTTCTATGTGCATTGATGAAAAACTAGTTGGATTTTCTGGTAAAAAGTTTCCGTAACGTAAATAAATCGACAAGGCTACCTATTTGAGTGCATTAACGACATTGACCCAAATTCAACAAACATATATATATGTAATAGCCTTATATTTCCAATCAAAATTAAAGGGATAATTTGTACATATATCTACTTCTTTAAACTCTTTTTTCAATTAGAGCTCAATTGATACATGGTTAGTTGCATTGAAAAGCTATGTTCTTCCTATTGGAAATTTTTTCATTCAAACAAAACTACATGGAGAGATCAAAAGAAAACTTAAAATTCCAAATGTACTTCAACCATCCAAAATGGATTTGTGCAACATTACTTGACATGCCATGCCAATTATAGTGAACAACTATCCAATAGAAACATTTAACATTATATACCACATGTGCCAAATGTAGATTGAAGCCATCCAAAACTTTAAAATTTTAAAAACTTTTGATAATATATCGTGCAACATTAAAACATTAAACATCACATGCGAAATGTAGATTGAAACTGTTCAAAAATTGAGTTTAAAAAACTTTTTGATCATATATAGATCGTTACTTCACATGCCATGCCAATTATAGTTCAACTAGATGGACAATAGAAACATTTAACATTATATACCACATGTGCCAAATGTAGATTGAAAACATCCAAAACTTTAAGTTTTAAAAACCTTTTGATTATATATCGTGCAACATTAAAACATTAAACATTTAAAGTTCATTAAATATCACATGCAAAATGTAGATTGAAACCATCCAAAACTTGAGTTTTAAAAACTTCTGCATACAACAGATGTTATCACAATTGCAACACAATCATGTTCCATGAGCATGAATTATGAATGTCGCAAGTCAAATTGCAAGGAAATTTGCATTCATTTTAGGCAAAAGAAGGCTATGACATTAACTTCCATGCTAGAAAAAAATATGCAAATAAGGTTGCTAAGTCTTGATACTTACCATGTGTTTCAAAGCCATAACGAAGGTTGGCTTTGAGAGTGTCCTCCCAAAGCCCTGTCGTGAGATGAAATTTAATTCAATGTCTCTTAGAGTTGCAAGGTGGAATTGATAGAACTATTTGATTTCTTTACCATAGATGGATATCTCCTTTCATCTATACCTTTCTCTACCATATTATTTCCAAGTGACATGGCACTTTTCACATTTTGAATGCCATTACCATGTAATTTGGTAGTCTGCTAACTAGACCTATCACAAGTAAGGTAGTCATACCAAACTATTTCTCTTGCTCAACTCAGTGACCATGACTCTCTTTTCACACTGCTTACCATAAGATCTTTAATTGTACATGTCACGCAAAGTTGGGGGTTCTAGGTCTACACCTATTAGGTAAAGTTGTATTTTATGGCATTGTGGTCCTTAAATTTGGAGGTGTTCCACCTGAAAAAGTAGGCATTAAATATGGATGAAAAGGATTTTTTTTAACTTTGATATAATTTCCTAGTGGAATTACTGAATTTCTCGACGACATCATGCTAGCTTTGCTCAGAGAAGAAGGTTTAGAAGACGTTGAAGAAGTTGTAGATTTTGGTGTTGTCACTGAATGTTTCTTTGTTGTTGGACTTGATCAAGACACAATTTAACTGTATGAGCAGATTGAAGACCTTGAAGAGGTTTTAGATTTTGTTGTTCTCACTGAAGGCTTTTGTCTAGTTTTGTTTCTTAAACCATCATTTCCATAGGACATTTTTGGTGAATAGATTCTTGACCTTGATGAGAGGATATGATACCTTGAAGAGGCTACATATTTTGGTGACGTCACTAATTGTTTCTCTATTATTATGTTTGTTAAAAATCTCGCTTAGGGCAAGGCAACTCCACATATATTGTACAGTTTATGGGACAGAAATCAATATGTAGAAATATTCACTTGGTTTTTATAATTGGATAGAAGAATGAATTAAAATGACCTTGTATATCCACCTTTCAAGAATCACTAGAAGAGGTTGATAAAGAATATAGGAAGACAAAAAAATAACCAGTGGTGTAATAAATGGATTTCTTGGGAGGTATATTGGCATATGGACTTTTGGTAGCTAGAAATTTTCCAAATAAGTGAATGTATTTGAAAACCAAACCTCTAGTTTATTTTGGTTTAGACAAGGTCTAGAATTTGAAAAGTGAATTCCCTCTTTCTTCCTCTTACATGTCCAATGATCAGAATCTAGATTGAGGGAAAAAAAATTCCAAAATAAAAATTTTGCATTTTATTTGTTGTACACATGAGTTTTTAAAAGCTAATTAACTCATAAATTTCTCACAAAATACACTTAAATCTTGACACATAAACCCCTTCCCAATTGGCTAACTTTAGACGATCCTAAACACATTTTTATTTAACTAATGAGGGAGATAGCCCAAAAAAACTAGTTTGTCCATATTCAAATCAAGTTGGTATCAAAGTACAATTTAGCTCATTTTAGTCAAGGTTAGTTAGAAGAATTAGCTATTGGTTTCTGTCTTCAATTTCCTCTCAAAATGAATGTGTACGTGCTTTTGAGAAACACACTAGAGGAATAAGGTCCAAATTTTTTATGAAAATGTGCTATGAAAGTAAAGGGTTAAAGGCAAACATGTACAAGGCATAGTTGAGTACAAGGCATAGTTGAGCCAAATGTTGTTGAGGAAGGGCCTAATTATTTGGGTCTTGGTTATGGAAAACATGATGGAGAATGCTCCAAAGCCAAGGAGGCACATGAAGCTGTTCCAAGAAGGAATTTTATTTCGTGTTCATTACCTAAAGCTTGTGAAGTTTGTGTTCATGATGAATGGAAAATTTTGACACCCACTTTGCAAGAAGATGTTAATAAACATGCAGCTAATGAGAATGTAAAAGAAGAGGATGTTGAAAGCTCTATCTAGTCATTGAATTCATTGCTAGTATTCAGAGGAGAGCCACTACCTCATCAAATTCACCTCCTCAAGAAGGCGACAACGCTGAATGTTCAAGGTATAAATTTTCCTTTAATCAAATTGCTTTTGATTATGATAAACATGGTAAATATTCACATCAGATATAGAAAATAACTTGCAGATGTTCCTTTTGTGGTTTTAATAATCATAATGTTTATAGATGTTGGAAGAAGATATCCATGCACATTGAAACTTTCTAAATAAATGAGGCAAAAAGTCAAAGGCCCATTGGACAAGGCAAATGATGTTGAAAATAAGATGCAATTGTTTATTACTCATTACCATAAGAAAGGTCACCTTGTAGACAAGTGTTGGACTTTGTATCCAATAAGTCATCCACAACATTTGAAGAAGGTGGAAAGAGATAACGACAAGAATGGAAAAGAGGATTCCATAATCGATGAGGGTCAGGATGATTCACATGATGATGAAGTGCAGCTAAAAGAAGCGCCATTGAAATGGTTTGCTAACAAATGGTTAGATTTCTTATCCAATAAAGGCCTTGCATGTATTTTGATGTTTCATGAATTTCTTTGCAAATTCAAAGTATGGTGCATGTTGCATGAAGCAAGATGTTGAAAGTAGAGTTATGTTGACACACTTAAATGCAAAAAATATGGAAATTTTTACATGAGCTATTATTTGACTTGAGATTCAGTTGTTTGAAGAGGAATGTTTTGTCGACTTGTGTTTGGTTGATGGTTTTTTACACCAATATGTAAGAGTACATGGAGATATTCACATGATGTGATTTTTTTTTTCTTTGAGGAGAAAAATGATATGCCAGCGAGCTATGTTTCTTGCATGATGTGTTTTTCAGTTTGATGGTTTTGCTTGTGAGAAGATGTCACAAGATTTTGGGAAGGTCCACTCTTGAGCGAGAGCCTCATGATTACAACCTAATCATGAGAATCAAATTGGAGTGCATCCTTATTTTGAAAACAAATAGGATTCTAAGCTACCTAGGACTCAAACCATTATTTTTAAATTTGAAATATCATGGTGTGTTGTTTCAATGCCTGAATCCAAAACACTAACATAAATTGTTTTATTCTTTTTTTGTAGGATTTAGTTGGTTATATTAAAATTCAGTTGAATTTAAAATTCTTGGCTTAGTGGCATGAACCAAACATATTGTGCATATTAAATGAGGAATTTCTCTCTCCCAATCATTTCTAAATCACCCATATCACCAAGAAAACATGTTTTAAAAGAACATACTTTGGTATGGGAAAGACCTTAGCTTTCAAATATTATAAGAAGGTTTTTGATATGGTTGAGAGAATGTGGAAAATAGAATCCATAAACAAGTTATTTTTCAAAACATATTACTTTCAAAGTATCAACAAGGAATGTACAAGGGTGTTCAATGAATTAACGCTATTTATTTAAATTCCATGATGTATATCTTACTCATAATTTTAAAAAATTATTAAATAATGATCTAGGTTGGATAATTATATTATTTGTCATATATTTTGATGCTTATAGAGTGAAAAAACTGAAAGAATCAACTTGTAGGGTCATTTTAATGGTGGGTGGAGAATTGGGATCTAAAACCTTTTGGAACTCTCATTTTGAGGTTTTAAATGACATTTTTGGGGGTCAAACGATTATTCCTTGTGATAAAATCTTGACCATTATTCTACACTCAAAGACATATATCCAATGGTGCAAGAAAAACATCAAATGAAGTTCATTCAAAATTTATGCCTTTAGTAAGTTGACCTATATCATGTTGACCACCATGGTACAAGAGAATGACATTTTAGCCCCATTACTCATGAATATAAATCTAGCTACATGTGGAATTTTAACAAGACTCTAAAAGGTATAAAATCACAAACCTCGTTAATGGTTGACGGAGTTAAATCTTACACCTAGTTGGCTATCACGCTATGTTAAATACTTGGCCACTAGGAGGAATAAGAGTTCCATTTTGTGTTATTGTATTTTGTTCCATAGTTGAAAATACAACTAGGAGTGTGAAGTTAGAGAGAAAAAATGCATGAAGTTAAGTTTTTATAGCAACCTTACACGCTAAAAGTCTTAGCTAACTCTAGAGAGATTACCTCTTTCTTTGTACTCACATATTTTCCATACCAAAAAAGAGAGAGTAGAGCATGTTTACATTTTAGTGTTGTTTTTCTCCCATAAGGATTTCCTAGGGAAAAAGGAGTCTAGAGCATCATTACTTTTTAGGGTTGATTGTCTCCCATATAAGGATTTCCTAGGAAAATAATTGTGTTGATTGTCTAGAGATATGTATGTGTGTGTTTCATTATGTTCTCTATTTCTTACGTTGTGTTTCATTATGTTTTATATTTCTTACATTTATGCCCTCCTATTTTTCTTTCCAATCAAGGTTTATAAAGTAACATGACAAACAACATGAGACTTGGAACAATCATTTTCATTATCTATATGGAAGGCAAGAAGGATTATATCCCCTTAAGCTTAAACTTATGTAGTTTGTCAATTTTTATCATATATTTTTTGGTAAGTGTAAATGTTTTTTAATCTATAGTAAAAGTCATGAGTTCCCCAATTTTACCTTAAATGTAAAGCATGATTCTAGGATTACTACAATTTGTACTTGGTTTTTTATTGTGATGATGCCCTGTCTCAATCACTTGGCCATCTCTCTATGGGTAGTTAAATCTTTATAACAATACTTAAGTAATATTAATCTATTTGTATTATGTGAAATGTAAAAAATGGCATACTATTTTTCATAAAATTGGGTTGAGTTTATTATATATTTCGATGAAAGTTGATTATATGACACGTTTTCTTTAAAAGGATCTAACAATTTTGTTAAGGTATGAATTTGCAATTTTGTGTGGCTCTCTATCAACCTTCACTTCCTCATTTCTAGAAAAAATATACTTGCTCATTTGTATACCCACTTTCTATTCAAATGCATGAGTTTTGAACTCTCGATAACTATGTTTTTCCACACAGGAAAATTATATGTCACATTTTATACTAAAGTTCTAAATATTATTTTGAAGTTTGGATTACTGTTATTATTTTATATAATTTAACATTAGATATAAGTTTAAATTGAAAGCTACTAAGATTAAATATAGCTTAGATATGGCATTTGAAAATTATTATCTATTTATTGAACTAGAAAGGACATAATTATTACACATGTTTAATTTACATTCAAATGCTTCTTTGATTTATCTCCTATAGCTTAATGTAATGCTAGATATATAATTTAATTTGAAGGCCCATGAGATAAATATGACTTCTATGTGACATTTGTATTGAATCATCTATTTGTTGTGTTATATGAACATAATTGGTATGCATATCTAATTTGCATTACTAATATGTCATGCTTCTTTAATTTATCTTTTATAGATGACCGGAGCGCATCCCTTTTTAATCTATCCCTTTTGAATTTGGATATGTGGGCAATATTCATCCACATATTTTTCTATCATAAAGCAGTGAGTAAAATTGTAAATTCCATTTGTGTCAATGTTAAGGTTAAGCACATGGATTAAAGTTTTATATTTTAGATGAGGAGGCTATGTATTACATATGGTCTTGAATGAGCATTTGGACTCTTTAGATATCTAAAGAGTCCAAATTCTCATTCAAGACCATATGTAATACATAGCCTCCTCAACTAACTTAGCTAGGGATTTGCAATACTATATTTGAGTTGGCTAGCTCCATTTCAAGATATTATAATGTTAGATTATTATTTCTATAGATTTTGATTATGGTAGTAAAATGTTACAAAAAACCAGAAAATGTAAAAATAATATTATTCTAGATATATGTAAAAAGGACATGTTAGACAAGATCAAACAATATTAAACTTTTCATAAATAGTTTAGATAAAAATACATTTTCTAATTTTGATTGTAAATTATGAGGCTTAAAGCAATAATTTTCTAATAAATTTTTTTAATTAATAAATAAAAAAGAAACATTTTCAATCAAAATCACATCCAACACATAATAAAAATAATTTAAAACTTCATACACTATATGACATTACTATGATAAAGAGCATAAAAATATACAAGCAAAAAATACATACAATGCATCCATTACATTGGAGTCTTCGGAACATACAATGCATACATTAAATTTGACGGAATTATTCATGACACAATTGGTGTCATTTGTTCATAAAAAATTGTTGAATATGAATGTGCAAATAAGGAGGTTGAAATAAGGAGGTTTCACATTGGCTTTGCAGAATTGAGAATTTAAAAATTGTTTTTGCAGGTATTACTTATCAACATATATATCGTGAAAAGAATACTGTTGCAGATGAATTGTCACAGCAGGGGCTGAAGGCTGTTTTTGGAAAGATTAATTACCAGCTATATAACATGCAGGGTCTTCAGGCTAAAGGTTCAGTCCCCATTATTTAAGTACAGTGGGGTTCAGGGAGGCTGTGTTTTCAAATTTTAGGTTTAATATGTGTTGTTACTTTGACAGTAAAAACTTTGTTGTCCCTTTTTGTATGAGTTGTTCCGTAGATCCTTCTATTGTCACTTTTTGGGCTCTTCAGGGGCGGGGATAACAGATTTTCTCTGTTTTGAAATGGTATTTTTTGGGCTGTATTATTTCATTTTGTCTTTGTTTTTTATGTGGCGAAAATATGACATATTCAGTAACTTTGAGAGTGGAGGATCATGATAAAAGTGCTATGTAAAGTCCTTGTTGTTTTGTTCCTGGTACATAATATAAACCAGGGTATTTTTCTTACTGAAAAAAAAAATGAGGAGGTTGAAATTATGTGTAGCCATTAGCAATATATTTTAAAGGGAAGTGGTACCCAAAATGGAAAGATTTAAAGGAAAAACTACAGAGTTAGGGAGCACGTTGAGGGAGCTAGAAATGAATCTTCATAGGGCTAGAAAAGGGAATCCACCACGCTCCAGTTATCCAGAAGGGAAGTATTCTATGAGAAACCAGAGTCTAGAAAAGGTTGGAGAAAAAAAATTGCAGATACCAAGTTGAAGATTGTGAAAAACCAGAGTCTAGAAAGGTTGGAGAAAAAAAATTGTAGATACCAAGTTGAAGATTGTGAAAATGAAGGTAAACATGAAAATAAGAGAAGACATAAATCAGTTACATGGACAAAATAATTTTAGTTTTCTGGTACAAGAGCCACGATGTTCCCATTGAGAAGATATTTCATAAGTCAAGCAAGAATACAAATTGGCAATGAAGGTAGATCAATAATTCACATCCTTAAAGATTCACGACTTTTGTTTTTCCTTGCTATTTATTGAGGAGGATACATGCAAGAAACAGTAAAAAAATCTAATCGATTACTGGAGAATCCCACGATCTGCATTTAGAAATCAAAGGCGACAGAGGCCAAATCCCAAAAAAGAAATGAAATATAGGAAGAAAGGGAGGAGTTTAAGCGGTTAGTTCCTGTATCCTAACTATTATTATTTAAGCGCTCAAACTATTCGTTTTTGTTTTAATTACTAATCATTAATCCGGCAATGTGAAAATCTTCAATTGTATAAAATTTGATCTGATACATGATCCCCTCCATGTATTTTAAAAGCACTATCAAGTCGGGACATTAAGCACTATCAAGTTGAGACATTCTCTTGATACATAATCCCCTCCAAGTAGTTTAAAAGCACATTCAAGTCCTAAAATTAAGCATTGTCAAGTCAAGACATTATCCTTGCTCCTAGCTCACGGCTTTACGTACTTCAGAATTTACTAAAAGAGGGAATCCATGCACAAGCTATGACATTATAATAAGTTCAAGCTCAAATTGGAATTCATAAAATGGATTGCAAGAGAACCACGAAGGCAAGAGACAACCAATGTGGAGGAGGTTAAATTGTTGTTTCAATTCAAACCTAATATAAAACTAATACAATTTAACACAGCAAACAGAACTAAAAAACAAACAATGGAACAATTGATCAATTTTTTGTTCATTCATTCCTACTTAAAATTACTGTGGAAAGGAGTCATACAAGTTGCAAGAGGTTTGCTCGAACATACCCGATATACAGCAGCAAAACCGCCGATGAAACGAGCAATGAACAGAGCAGCAAACAGTCACAGATGGGAGGAGCGATAGGATGACAGGAAAAAATGCGTGAACAGAACAGTGAACAGTCGCAAACAATGTGCGAATAATCAAACCGGTAAACAAACCAACATCGCGGGCAATTTATTTATAAAAACTAGTTCGGCCGAACTTTTTTAAAAGTAAAAGTTCGGCCAAACTTTTGTCGTTGGTTTTCCCATCTCCGACGAAAATTCTGTTTTCCCACGCCGTCAGTGTGTCGTCAATCTAAACGGAATCACGAGTTCAGCCGAACTTTATAAAATGTTTGGCCGAACTATTGTCGAAAAAAAATTTCGGCCCCCGATTCTCACAAAAGTGTAACCCAGCTTCACGTTTCCGCCCTATAGTTCTCTTATAAGTAATTATGATGGAATATATATATTATCACCCTAGTATTTTTTAAATCATTAACGTAACGGTTCTACCACATATAAATTTTAGATTTAATGTTCTGCCACATTATTCATTAGAAATTCATAACCCTGACCCACTTGTTGACTTGTCTCAACTATGGACTCCCATGTGGCACATTCAAGTGGCCTCACATGGCCCTCTCACATTTTTCGAGAAGCCACCCGTATAATGGAAATTGTTTGAGGGAGATCAATGGTTGAGATTTGCTATGAAAACCCTAGGGGGTTTACCCTAGGTTCCTCTGCCTCATTTCGCATTAGGGTGTGTGGCCTTGCGACCGTCTCGTTCTCTGGTTTTTTATTTCCATTCCTGACCTGTAATAGATTTTTATAAAGGGTTTGGCCCTTCAACTCTTCATTATTATGATGGTTATAAATATGTGTCGATGTTTCTACATGTAAAACTACGTTTCAGAGGTGTTGTGCATGATTTTCTCCACTAGTTATATGAGAAATAGCTTTAACTTGGCACAACAAAGGGTTTTTCTTCAAAACTCTAACTGTTAAGAAAATTCATGATTTTTAAGTTTTTTTTATCATTTAATCCTCTTATCTTGTTGAGTTCTAATTATTTCCATATGATATTTTTGCAGAGATGGTGAATATTGTGGAGAAGTTGCACAAGGATTCAATGTTATCCCTCGTCCACCATTCAGGTAATGATTTATCCTTAACTCTAAATTTATCATTGCATTTTCATTTAATATTTTTGAGCTCTTTACTCACAGCTCTGTTTGTATTTCGCATAAACTGTCCTCTGCTAATTTTATGAAGGTATGGGGCACTCTCCTCCTTTAAATTACTGCGACGACGCTTCTAAAACCTATGTCTCGGCTATTCTTCATGATGTAGAGAGGTAAGCCATTTAAACCCTTCCTAGCTTTTCATTTTCATTTCTCTATCTCATTGGGGAGTTTTCTGGGTTTTTTTTGTTGTGGCTCTCCCTCTCTATGGAAATTTATTGTGTTTTGATTTATATATAAAATGTTTAATCTATATAGAATCAAGTTATTACACCCTATATTCTTTTTCTTGGTTTTCCCTTTTGCATTAAGCTCTTTCCAGCAATATATTTGGGGTTTTTGTGGTATTGTTCAATCAACGATTGTATTTATTGTAATGGCTTGAGGGTGCCTTATCTGACCCTTCCAGATTTACCCATTTTTGACAATGAGGTTTTTATTTTGTTTGGCTATATTTCCCTAATGAATTTCCTATTTTTCGAAGAGCTTCGTATCATAACTTCCCCTATGCCTAAATGCATCAATATTATTTAGATACAGGATTGATACTAGATTATATTTAGGATTTCACCCCTGTGTGACCTTTGAAATGATTAGTTTGTGTGACTCTTTGAGTCTGCGTAACTATGGTGAATCAGGGTCAATTGATTTATCTGTGTGACATTAGAAATGAATGTGACAACATTATATATTTCAAATTTCTTTGTTGTTAGGATTTGACCCCTTTGTGGCCTTTGAAACACTTAGTCTACATGATTCTTTGAGTCAGCGTGACTATGGTGAATCTGGGTCAATGAATTTATCTTTGTGACCCCATAAATTAATGTGACAACATTATATATTTCAAATTTGTTTCTTGTTAAGATATTCTCTTCTATACTTAGATTTTACTTGTAAATATAATTTCTGATTTTTTTAATTTTCTGGTGTATGAATGCACAACCACCATCAAGCTTGGCCAAAATCCCTCTTTGGTTTATTATGTTGCAAGTTTCATATTTATTTTTATTTTTTCATACTCATTCCAGCATAACCCTGTTATAACTCTTCTTCGTGACTAATAGGGTCAACGTATCGATGAATTTGATATCAATATGGGATTCAAACTTATCTACTCAACATACTATTCTGAGTCACAGTTAATTTACTATTCCCATTGTTTTCTTTCACATTTTATTATGGCTAATGTACTAAGGCTACACTGTTGGATACAAATCAGATTTTTGATTTGTTAGACTATAGTACTTGCTTTCTAACACTTATAGTTTGTAATTGTAAATTCGAGAATTGTTTATTTTCTTCCTCATGTCATAGTTTCTATATTTTCTTAGTCTTAACTTGATAAGGGTATTGTAATAGAATAGAAAAAGTTATATCCTCTATCTTTCTGGATTCAACTATATAATTCCCAGCTTATGCTTATGCTCCAGTTTACTCAATTTTTGAGTATCTTACATGAGGATTTCTAAGTTGCATAGTTAATTCAGTTTGATTCTCTGCTCATGAATTAACTCATAAATATTAAATATCTATGAGTTGTTAATATTTTAATGTTTAAGAATGGTTTTCATATATCAATTATGAGTTATTATTTCTTACATAGTTAAAAGTTAATGCATTTGTAATTCTATGTGTTCTTCTTCTCCTTTGCGTTGCATAGAAATAATGTGCACCCACACTGGGTTTACGCAGTCTGCTAATGCAAGCCTATTCCTAGATGGATGTTTGGCACAATACCCCATTATATTTATTTGTCCCCTCTCCTTTATGTTTAACATAGAATATTAGTTTATTATTTCCATGTTCTATATTTATTTTCAATTTAATTTATGTGTTTAATATGGGTACCTACTACCCAAGATCCTCCTCTTTCATGAATTTGGACAAGTATTCCAGCACACAGAGATACTTATATATTCAGGTTAGTCCAATATTAATTAATTACTATCTAGTTCTTAATTATACTTCTTCAGTTTATATGTCGAATCAACCTTACAACTTCCCTAACTGTATGTACAAGTGAAGAATAATGTCATAGAAGAGTATACTCATCTAATTTAACTCTCCTTACCAGTATTCGTATACTGATAGTATGATTTCACTATATTATTTATTCAATTTGTTTCCTAACTCTAGACTTTTCTTTTGGAGGTCTACTCTGAAATATTTGAAATGAGTTATGCAGGTTTCAGCTATCACCCTTCAAGCTCAGGCTGACAATTTTACTTTTTATGTCACAGGTATGGTTACTTGTTGTTTCATTATGGTTCTTCTGTCACTTGATCTAGTCCAATACATTTAGAATTTACAATTCAAGGCCATGCTTGGTCTTCGGCCATTAATTATTTTGATGTAAAACATTCACATAGCTCTATATATGAAAGTGAGACTCTCAGTAAATTCAGAGATTTGGAAAACTATTGGTTTAATCGTTAAATTTCCAATTTATTCTTCTATCATGTAGTGTCATTTCTAGATTTTCACTATGAAATATAATCTCAGTATTTTCTATAGTTTTCTTGTTTATATAAGATGGTCCACTTGGTACTTTCTTAGAATATTTTGCATACATGAGTTCTTTCTTTCCACATGCATTCACACAACAAAATATGAAATCCTTTTTACTTTTATATGGATTCATACAACATGATATGAAATCCTTTTACTTTTATATGCATTCGTATAATAGAATATAAAACCCTTTTACTTCTTTATGCATTCATGTAATTGCATATGAAATATTTTACTTCTACATATATTCATCTTGTTGCATATGTAGATCTATCTTTAACTTCTATATGCATTGATACTCATTAGTGTTTACTCACTGTATTAGTTTACAGAAATCTCCCATGGATTTCTACTTCATAATAATTATGAGAAAATGACCCCTTCCCTTGGTTTATATCAATTCTAATTTTTATATACTATGAGTCTTTAGTTTGTGTAACATAACAGAGACTTCACTATAGTTAATTATAGAGAGGGAACTGTACAATACACATGACAAAAGGACATTGTAAAATACATAAGTACTTAATGACTATTTAATAAAAATTTACATGTTAACAATACATAATAGAACTTTGACTTCATCTCTAATATGACATGTACAAATACCTACATATCAAATCATGTCTTCCTGACATAATTCTGCATGTAATTTAAAACTAGATCTCTTATCTACATCAATTCTATAACATCATAACTCTATTAGATAACCACAGTAGGTACATACCAATGGTAAAAGGTGAATTTTCCTCCCAAACACAAGCTTCTCCTTAATTCTCCCCTGAGTAGAGACCAATATTCCCTAGTGTATACAACCCTTTTTCACACCAGTGACGGCTCTTTTAAGCCTTATTTCCCTCAGCCTATTTCCATAACGACATCCCATTATTATGGGATGATTTTTCCCATAGCTTCGACAAAATATTTCATTAAAACTTACTTTTCCTCAACACATTTTTTATTACCTCTTCTCAGTAGCTTTCCACTTTACTGAGGATTTTATCAAATATTTTTCTCCCATCTAATTTAATTATTTATTAATTTGTCTCCAAGGATTTTCTAGAGAGTTTTGGGAAAGTTTAGAATTCTAGTCCATCCTCATGGATAAGAATTTCCTGGTATCCACATTAACATTTATTTCATAATTAATTAGTAATTTAAACAAAATTATGTTCATACATAATTGTTCCATAGGTCCACCTGGACCTTGGTTTTATTTACACGGCATAAAAGCTATAAATCAGGGGTATTACATATTCCACCCCTAAAACAAAAACATCGTCCTCGATGTTGTAGATTACTCTGCTTATTATTTAAACAACGCTGGATACGCTTCATTCATACTTTCTTCCTGCTCGCAGGTAGCTTCTTTAGGTGCAAAGTGCTTCCACTTCACTTTCACCCGAGCTATTGTTCTATTCTAGAGCACAGTTTCTTCTCATTCCAATATGTGAAGTGGTTCTAGAAGAAAGTCCCCTTCTATTTCCACTTGTATCAAAGTCCAGTCAACCATGTGAAAAGGGTCATGCACATATTTCTTCAACAATGATACATGAAAAACATTATGAACTTTAATTTGACTAGGTAGAGCCAATTTGTAAGCTACTGGGCCCACTCGTTCTAAAACCAGAAAGGGAACATAGTGTCAAGGTGCTAATTTAACACAACTACCGGTATACAAGGTAATTTTTCAAGGTTTGATCCTCTAGTACACATGATATCCAATCTTGAATTCCTGGTGAATTATCTTCTTATCTGCATAACTCTTCTGGTGGTCTTTAGCTGCTTTGATGTTCTGTTGGATTTGTTTACTGTCTGCTCTATCTCATGTAGTGCGGCCAATAAAAGTACCATTTTTTCCTCTCGTTGACTCCAGCTAAGTCGAGTGTTGAATTTTCTATGATACAAAGCTTCAAATGGACTTATTTTAATAGAGGTCTGGTAACTATTGTTGTAAGAAAATTTTTCCAAATGCAGAAAGTCTTCCCACTTGATTAGTCTGTCCATTACATACATGCGAAGCATGTCCCCTAATATTTGGTTTGTTCTTTTTGTCCGCCCATATGTTTGAGGATGATAAGATTTACTAAATTTCAGCTTTTTTCCCATTCCTCCAAATAATGTTTTCCAAAATGATGAGGTAAAATTTGCATCCCTATCAAAGATAATTATCTTTGGTATTCCGTGAAGTTTAAATTTTCCTTTCATGAAAACATTGGCCACTTGTGCTGTCCCAAAAGTGGACTGTATAGGAATAAAATGAGATTCCTTTGTTAATGTGTCCACCACCACCATAATGGAGTCATGCTGGTATTTGGTAGGTGCTAGTCCAGTGATAAAACCGTGGATACTACTTCCCACTTCCATTCTGGAATCAAAAGAGGGTTCAGTAAACCTGCAGGATGTTGATGCTCTACCTTAACTTGTTGGCACTCCATAAATCTTTCCAAGTAATCAGCTATTTCCTTCTTCATTATTGACCAAACATATTTTTCTGCAAAGGTGTCCCCATATTTTGATAATGTAGATGACCTGAATAAGGTCTCTTATGGTATACATCTAAAATGACCCGTTTCAAGGTAGCTACATTTGGAACATAAAAAATGTTCTTATAACTTATTAATCCTTTCAGATTCATGGTATATCCTGAAATTTCAGCTAGTTGTAATTTTTCTTACACTTTCAAATATTGGGGATCTTGCGACAACACTTCTTGGATATGTTCCTCCACATAAAATTTCACATTGCTACCTGTATATGACAAAACTTGATGGGAATTTCTACTTAAGGCATAATCAATTCGGTTTTACTTTCCTTTAATGTGTTTGATCTCCATATCAAACTCGCTAAGGAAAGATAACCATCTTGCTTGTCTTGCATTAAAATCTGGCTGACTAAAGAAATATTTCAAACCGATATGATCAGTCATCAAAAAAAAAATCTTGCCTGGCAGGTAGTGTCACCACATTTTTAATGCATGTATGACAACAACTAATTCTGAGACATACACTACATAATTTTTCTCATGTTTCTTCAATTTTTGGGATTCCTAGGCTATCACTGCATTATCTTGCAACAATACTCCTCCCAAACCTTCTATACAAGCATCAGTGCACAAAACAAACTCTTTTGTTAGATCATAATTTTTAAAGATAGGTGCAGTAGTTAATTTTTTTTTCAGCTGTTCAAACTCTCTTGGAACTTAGTTTTCCATTCAAATTTCACACATTTTTTTTTCCTGCAAAGAGGTAATGGGTAAGCCAATGTAGAAAATCCTTCTACAAATATGTGGTAATATTCATAAATGCCCATAAATGATCGTATTTCTGGTACATAGGCAGGTACATGCCAATTTAAGATTTCTTGTACCTTTTTTGGATCGACCGCCAATCCTTCCTTCGAAATAACATGTCCCAAATATTGAACCTTGGGTTTGTAAAACTCACACTTGCTGAGCTTTGCATATATTTGGTGCTCTCTGAGTGTTTGAATCACTATTCGAAGATGTTCCTGGTGTTCCTCTTTGTTCTTAGAGTACACTAGAATATCATATGTGAAGATTAACACAAAATTATCCAAGTGTTTGTGAATAACATTGTTCATGAGGCACATGAAAGTAGTAGGGGCGTTTCTGAGTCCAAAGGGTAAAACTATGAACTCGTAATTTCCATATCGAGTTCGGAAAGATGTTTTATGTATATATTCATCTTTGATGGGGAGCTGATGATAACTAGTTCTCAAGTCATTTTTTGAGAATACGGTTGCTCCCCTTAATTGATCAAACTGATCATCTATTTATGGGAGGGGGTACCGGTTCTTGAAGGTTAACTTGTGTAACTATCTATAATATATGCACATCCGGAGGGTTACATCCTTCTTCTTGAAAAACAAAACCGGTGCTCCCCATGGAGACACACTTGGTCTGATGTAAACTTTGTTTAGTAATTCCTGCAATGGAAGTTTCAATTCTAGCAGTTCAAGGGTGCTCATTCTGTAAGGGGCTAGAGAAACTAGTGTAGCCCTCGATGCCAGCTCAACAGAAAAATAAATATCTCTTCGAGGGGGAAGTTGAGGAATTTATTCATGAAATACATCTTAGAAGTCCTTAATCACCGGTAAATTTTATTCAGACTCATATTCTGCTTATTGTCCAAAATATTCAATTTCTATAGCATACACTCGACAACCTTTTCTTATTGTCCACTTCAGTTGTAATGCAGAAATTTTCCTAACAGACACAGGTTCCAATTTTCCCTTTACCACCACTAACGTTCCTAGAGCATGACTACAATTTACGATTTTGTCTAAACAATTCACTATTTCTTTATGTTGTTCCAGCCAATCCATACCAACTAGGAGGTTATAATATCTTAAGGTAAGGATATTTAGATTTAAATTTGTGATTTACCCATTTAAATTGACAGGATATTTGTTTAGTTTATGGGTGACCTTCCATTTGGTTCCTGTAGCCAACTGCACCAACCAAGAGTGCTAGAATTTTTCTATTTTCAGTTCATATTTTTCTAATTTATGTGGATTAATATAACTTAAACTAGCTCCTGGATCAATTAAAACAAACACAAGTTGGTGAGAAATGATACCTTCAATTTCAATCATAGTTGATTGATTCTCATCTTGTTTGTCTTCCAATGTTGCACTGATTCGGGGAATGTTCCGAGAAACATCATTCACTGTGGTTTCCTCCCACACTACTTAAATGTTATGAATGTTGTGTGAGAAATCCTGCAAAATGTGAGGCTCACCGTATCCCAAATATTTCAAAGGTTCCTTAGTCTTTATCATGGTTTCTCACTTATTTTTCCCTGCCATGGCCTTGGAACCTATGTGGGAATGGGTTGTATGATTTTTTCCACCTTTATTAAAACTTTTTCACTGGTAGTTTCTCCCGAAACTCTTTAGATAACTGGGTTTCGATCATTTTGAGCTTGCTTCAACCTTCCCTTTTTCCTTATGCTGTCGATTTTTCAGCTGGTCATTCTTTCCTTTCAATTGATGGTAGCATGGTCGCTCCTTCTGCACAAGCTCATCCATAGTCTTTGATTGTCGAGCTAAATCCTCTCTTTTCAAATAGTGGGTAAACAGTTTATAAATCGTTGTACCTTAGTTTTTTCTTCCCTGATGTATGGCACATAGCGAAGTAAATTTGCGAACTTCATCATAAATTCATTAATGGTGAGCTTTCCTAGCCTTAGCTCATGAAATTAATTTTCCCTATCATCATAATACCTCTCACTGAGGTATCGGGATTTAAATTTCTCCCAAAATTCTTCCCATGAAACAATATTTTCCTCCAGCAAGTGTATGATTTTGGTCTCCTCCCACCAAAATGTGGCTTTACCTTGCAATTGGTAAACTGCTAGTATTGCTTTCAAATTATCTCCATATTCGCATACTTGAAATTATTTTACCATATTCAGGATCTAGGCTTCTGCATCCTCCTCCTTCTCCCCGTCAAAGGTTAGAGGCTTGATCTTGTAAAATTCCCCCTAAAATTCCTTTTTATTTTTGAATTTAGAGTCTCTTTTACAAGACTCTTCCCCACTCTCATACCTCTCTGAGTTGGGTTATGTTTCTTTTCTTTTCTCTCTTGTTCTCCCTCTTGATGACTAGATCTGGAGGTTTATTCTCTTATCAACCTCTCTTGCTCATTGTTGGTTTTCAATAAATGTTCATTACTAGTTCTTAGTTGAACCATTTCCTGCTGCAAATTCTTGATAATTTCCAGCATCTGAGCATTTGGATCTGGTGGGGCATCCTCATCCCCCAGTTCTAGATACAACTCTTCTCTATCAGACATGACAATAGCGTCAATTATTTCTACACTTTAATATGATGCATAGAAAACAATTAGCACTCATGAAATATAATATTAAATTTATTCATAATTTGTAATTCATAAATTAACTTTCTGACAACATATTTTTTCCATGTTGGGACCCACAAGCCCAATGTTTTAACTTGGATTCTGATAGCACTTGTAACAAATCCATTTTTTTTTAAACTATTTCAATGCTTAACCATTACTCGTTTCCTTAAAAATTCATCCTCATGACATCTCTACTATGGTTTTAGGGATCATATTACATTTTAACCTTATTAAAATGACCATGGTTAACATGTTTTATGTATGAATATTTCCACCCCTAATATCTACCATACCCTTATATCCTTATCATAAAGGTACCCCTCTAACCCTATATGGAATTATACCCACATTTCTACTTAGTAAATCTAACCATCACTATACCTTTTAATTTATGGTCTAATTGCATATAGACAACCCATGAAATGTCATAGTTTTGTTATAAGTAATTATGATGGAATATATATATATATATATATATATATATATTATCACCCTAGTCATTTTTCAACCATTAACGTAAGGGTTCTACCACATATAAATTTTGGATGTAATGTTCTACCACATTAGTCATTCGAAATTCATAACCCTGACACACTTGTTGACTTGTCTCACCTATGGACTCCCATGTGGCGCATTCACATGGCCTCACATGGCGCTCTCGCATTTTTCGAGAAGCCATATGTACGATGGAGATCGTTTGAGGTAGATCAATAGTTGTGATTTTCTATGGAAACCTTAAGGGGTTTAACCTAGGTTCCTATGCCTCATTTCACATTTGGTTGTGTGGGTTTGCGACTGTGTGGTTCTCTGGTTTTCGATTTCCATGGCTAACTTGTAATGGATTTTTCTAAATTTTTTGGCCCTTTAAATCTCCTTCAATATCATGGTTAGAACTATGCCTCAGTGTTTCTACTTGTAAAACTACATTGCAGAGGTGTTGTGTTTGATTTTTATCGTTGGTTATGTGAGAAAGGGATTTAACTTGGCACGGCAAAGGGTTTTTATTCCAAACTCTAACTTGTAAGCAATTTAATTTTTTTAAGTTTGCTTTATCATTTAATCCTCTTATCTAGTTGAGTTCTAATGATTTGCGTATGAAATTTTTGCAGAGAGGGTGCATACTGTGGATAAGTTGCATATGGATTTGACGTTATCCATTGTCCACCCTTCAGGTAACCAGTTATCCTTAACTCCTTATTTATCATTGTGTTTTCATTTAAAATTTTCGAGCTCTTTACTCACGGCTTCGTTTGTATTTCACAGAGACTGTCCTTTGTTCATTTTACGAAGGTATTGGGCACTCTCCTTTAAATTCCTACGAATATGCTTCTGAAACCTCTGTCACAACTATTCTTCATCACACGGAGAGGTAGGCCATTTAAACCCTTCCAAGGTTTCCATTTTCATTTCTCTGTCTCTATGCAGAGTTTTCTGGGTTTTTTTTGTTGTGGCTCTGCCTCTCTGTGGGAATTTCCTGTGTTTTGATTCATATCTAAAATGTCTAATCTATATAGAATCTGGGTATTACACCATGTATTCTCTTTATGGGTTTTCCCCTTTGCATTACGCTCTTTCCAGCAATCTCTTTTGGGTTTTTGGTGGTATTATTCAATCAACGAATGTATTTATTATAATGGCTTGAGGGTGCCTTACCCAACCCTTCTATATTTACCCATTTTTGGCAATGAGGTTTTTATTTTATTTGGCTATATTTCCCTGGTGAATTTCCTATCTTTCATAGAGCTTCGTATCATAACTTCCCCTCTCCCTAAACGCATCAGTATTATTTAGTTACATGATTGATACTAGACTATTGTTAGGATTTGACCCCTGTGTAGCCTTTGAAATTCTTAGTGTGCGTGACTCTTTCAGTCAACGTGACTATGCTAAATCTGGGTCAATTAATTTATGTGTGTGACCCCATAACTTACTGTGACAATATAGAATTCAAATTTTTTTGTTGTTCAAAGATTCTCTTCTGTACTTGGATTTTATTTGTAAATATAATTTTCGATTTTGTTAATTTCCTGGTGTATGAATGCACAACCACCATCAAGCTTGACCAAAATCCCTATTTAGTTTATTACATTATAGGTTTCCAATTTAATTTTTATTGTCATACTCATTCCAACATCACTATGTTAAACCTCTTCTTGGTGACTGATAGGTTCAACATATGGATGAATTTCATATCAATATGGGATTCAAACTTATCTACTCAACATACTATTATGAGTCATAGTTAATTTATTTTTGCCATTGTTTTCTTTCACATTTTATTATGGCTAATATACTAAGACTACAATGCTTGATTCAAATCATATTTTTGATTTGCTAGACTAGATTACTTGCTTTCTCACACTTACAGATTGTAGTTGTAAATTCCAGAATTGTTTATTTTCTTTTTCATAGCATAGTTTCTATATTTTCTTAGTCTTAGCTTGATAGGGTATTGTAATAGACTGGAAATAGGCCTATCCTCTATCTTTCTTCATTCAACTATATAATTCTGAGCTTATGCTTATGCTCTGGTTTACTCAATTTCTGAGTATCTTACGTGAGGATTTTTGAGTTGCGTAGTTGATTCATTTTGATGCTCTACTGATGAATTAACTCATAAATCTTAACTCTCTATGATTTCTTAAAATTAATTTTTAAGAATGGTTTTCATATACCAATCATGAGTTCTTCTTTCTTACATAGTTCAAATTTAATGCATTTGTACATTTGTGTTTTATTCTTGTCCTTTCTGTTTCATATAAAGAATGGGTATCTACACTAGGTTTACGCAGTCTGCTATCATAGGCATATTCCTGGATGTATGTTGGCACAATACCCGGTTATATTTATTATTCCCTTCTCCTTTATGCTGAAAATAGAATATTAGTGTATTATTTCCATGTTCTATATTTATTTTCAATTTAATTTTTGTGTCTTAATATGGGTACCTACTACCAAGGTTGCTCCTCTTTCTCGGATTTGGACAAGTATTCTAGCATGCAGACATATTTACCTATTTAGGTTATTGCAATATTAATTAATTACTATCTATTTCTTAATTATACTTCTTCATTTTATATGTCGAATCATCCTTACTTACAGATTCCCTAACTATATGTATAGGTGAATAATAAATTCATAGAAGAGTATACTTAGGTAATTTAAGTCATAGTATGATTTCAGTTTATTATTTAGTCAATTTTTTTTTCTAACTCTAGACTTGTCTTTTGTGGGTCTTCTCTAAAATATTTGAAATGAGTTACAGGTTTCAACTGCCACCTTTCAAGCTCAGGTTCACAGTTTTACTTTTTATGCCACATGTCAGTTACGTGTTGTTCCATTTTGGTTCTTCTGTCATTTCATATAGTCCAATACGTTTTGAATTTAAGGGTCAAGGCCATGCTTGGTCTTTGGCCATAAATTATTTTAATGTAAAAATTTCACATAGATATATAGATGACAGTGAGACTCTTAGCAAATTCAGAGATTTGGACAACTATTGGTTTAATAATTAAATTTCCAATTTATTCTTCTCTCATGTACTCCCTCTTCTAGATTTTCACTATGAAATATAATCTCAGTATTTTCTATAGTTTTCTTATTTAGATAAGTTGGTCCACTTGGTACTTTCATAGCAGATTTTGCATATATGAGTTATTTCTTTCCACATGCATTCACAGAACAAAATATGAAATCCTTTTTACTTTTATATGTATTCGGAGGGTAGAATATGAAATCCTTTTACTTTTATATGCATTCGTATAGAAAAATATAAGATCCTTTTACTTCTTTATGCATTCATGTAATTTCATATGAAATCTTTTACTTCTACATATATTCATCTTGTTGCATATGTGAATCTATATTTAACTTCTATATGGTTTGATACTCATTAGTGTTTACTGACTGTATCACTTTACAAAAATATCCCATGCATTTCTACCTGATAATAATTATCATAATATGACCCCTTCTCTGTGTTTATATCAATTCTGATTTTTATCTAATATGAGTCTTTAATCTGTGGAACATAACAAAGACATCACTGTATTTAATTATAGAGAGGGAAATGTACAATACACATAAGCACTTACTCACTATTTAATAAACATTTACATGTTAATAGTACATAATATAACTTTGAATTCTTGTCTAATATGACATGTACAAATACCTATATATCAAATCATGTCTTCGAAACATAATTCTCCATATAATTTAAAACCAGTTCTCTTATCTAAAATAATTCTATAACATCATAACATTATTAGATAACCACAATAGGTACATACCAATGTCTAAAGATGAATTTTCCTCCCAGCCATGAGCTTTTCCTCAGCTCTCCCCCGAGCAGAGACCAATATTCCCTAGTGTAGACAACCCTTTGTCACACTAGTGAAGACTCTTTGAAGCGTTCTTTCCCTCAGCCTGTTTGCATAACGACTTCCCATTATTATGGGATGTTTTTCCCATAGCCTAGGCTTTTCTTTTGTTTTTTCCATAAAAGATTTCTTTAAAACTTGCCTTTCCACAACACACTTTTTCTTACCTCTTCTCAGTAAATTTCCACTTTACTCAGGATTTTATTAGATCTTTTTATTCCATCTAATTTAATTATTTATTAAATTTTCTCCAAGGATTTTCTGGAGAGTTTTGCGAAAGTTTGGAATTCTAATCCATCCTCATGGATAACAATTTCCTTGTCTCCATTACTCTTCCTTTACCACATTAACATTTATTTCATAATTAATTATTAATTTAAAAATAATTCTATTCATACATAATTAGTCCAAAGGTCCATCTATACCTTTATTTTATTTACACAACATAAAATTCGTAAATCATGGGTATTACAATAAAAAATGATATTGCTTTAGTATCTATTGGAAGGATATCACCTCTCAAATCATCTGAGACCATGAAATCAAATTTATCCTCTTCGTGGTCTCACCTGGAATTCTATCATTCCCTTTGCAATAAGGGAAGGCATTATTTAATAATCCAGTCATAAAAAGTGAGAAAATATGGGAAAATAAAGTCTTATTGCAAGTCTTATTAACTCCTAACCTGCAACCTTACATATAAAAAGTGTCTTCATTACAATTAGTAACCATTATTAAATTATTTTTTTATAGTGTAACTAGATTTTGTTGAGATATTTTTTTTTTTCAAACTGGATTTGTTATAAAAATAAAGGAGCTACAAGTGTTTCATTGGTATTGAAAAACAAAAGAGCCATGAATGATTCAGTGGTATGTCATCGTGTTTCCTATGGGTTTTCCGAGGCACAATCATAGCCTATGGATGTTACAAGAGATAATATGAAGAGGTAGACAATGTTAATGCTCCAAGGCCATTGATATCGTCTCAATTTTTTTTTTCTAAAAGTGAGTAAGTGGTATTTTACCTCACCTAATGGCATCTTCCTTGTATGGGGTGTTCTAAAGGCACCATCATGGTGTATGGTTGTGACAAGAGATAGAAGGAAAGAGGGCTAAATGAAGCACGAATGAGAATCAAAGAATATTGGACTAATACAAAGACTCCACACTAAGCCAAATAGTAGTTGAGTGAAAGAACAACTAAGAAACTATATTAAATAGATCATGGGAGAAAATAAGTGGCCACTGTCATTATTGAAGTCCAGAACTCTTGCAACGTAAAGAACGATGCTGCATTGTAGCAAGTTGTATTAATTTGCAAGATATCACTTGTCTCTTATCATGTGAAATTATGAGATCAAATTTCTCCTATTTGTCCTAAGGTGACATTCTGGTCATTCTTTGTGCCATTTAGTGGCAATGGATCCTCGATATTAGAGGCCATGAATGAGGCTCACCAAAAACTGAAACAAACATTTAATGGAGTACATTGAAATGAAATTGTTGGGTGCCATCTCCAACTCTTTCTCATCGTAAGTGTGGCTTGTGATAAATAATACTTATGGGGCTTAATGCCATGTCCCTTCCATTAATGCATGTTACGGTGGTGGAAAAATGCCCCTCCAGTTCCCCAATAAACACCCCATCTTAGGAGACGTAATATGAACTTTAATTTCACATCATATTTATATTTATATAGAGATAAAGTAATTTATAGTGAAAATTCCATAATTTCCTCTATAATTGCTTAAAGTTTTTTTAGTATGAGGGAGATGTGTAATTCTTCCAAGACTCAATATGGAGTTGACA
This sequence comes from Pinus albicaulis, assembly GCA_034641835.2. NCBI lineage: Eukaryota > Viridiplantae > Streptophyta > Pinopsida > Pinales > Pinaceae > Pinus > Pinus albicaulis. The sequence goes on along the minus strand of CM076577.1, from coordinate 959,044,049 downwards.
TGCTTCATGAGTATAAAAGAAATGTGTAATTTATTCATGACATAGAATTGATATCTAATGTTAAAAAATAAATATTAATAACAAAAAAAATGTTAGCCATAAATAAAATATTTCAATGTAAATAGTAATTTACTATTGAAAATAAAATAAAATAAATATAATTTTTGTATTGTTTAAAAATATTTCAATATGGCTACATGTCTATATGTTGACCATAAACAAAATATTTAAATATCTATTTTAAATAAAATAATTTTATATCAATTATATATTTATATAGAATTAAATTTTACTTTCTAATTCTTAATATGTTGTAGATATCTAATTTATATAATTGTTATAAAATCAATATATAACATTTAAAATATATATATATATATATATATATATATATATATATATATATATATATATATAAAACAAGTAAAAATAGTAAAATTTTGATTTATGTTTTAATTTATTTTATTTGACATTCCTCTTAATAAACACCTATCAATTTTAATAGAAATTGGAAAATGAAATATTCAAAACATAGAAATAAACATTCAAACAATTAATAAACAGAAATGTTTATTACAAAGACACAAATGCTCATAGTATAAAGTTACCAAGTGTATTATAATCTCATAGAGATCAAAGCTACCCCATCATCAAAGTGGGGAAGGCCTATTAAAAAATAAATAAAAATTTATTTAACTAATGAGCCCTTTATTAAGTGGTGACGTGTTATTTCAAGTGACATAAACATTAATGGAGTTTGGATTTATCTAACAACACATATTTTACTAGAAAGGACAATTTCTATTAAAGGATTTGGACTTTGGCTTTATCTAACAACACATATCCTACTAGCAAGGACACTGTCTATAAAGGGATTCGTTTACTAAGGAATGTGTTTTCTCTAAGAGGTCATAACCACAGGGTGAGGGGTGGAGTATGTGTGACTTAGTAGACTTAGCAATGAAATAGCTAAGATGAGGTGGCTCCATTGTCCCACAAACAAGAGAGTCTAATACACCAATTTGGTGTCCCACTTGGTAGTGATCTTAAAATTAAATAATAATAATAATAAACCAATTTGGTGTCTCACTTGGTAGTGACCTTAAAATTAGACAATAATAATAATATAAAAAAAGTAATATTTTCATTTATGTAAAGATAAATGAGAGTTATATTAGGAGACAATAAAATGAAAATATATAAATTATTATAATAATTAATTATATTTTTGTAGGCAATATTTTTAATTATATAAATTGGTGTTTATTTTTGAAATGTGATTTGTAATATAATATAATAAGTTATATATATATATATATATATTTGATTGAAATAGGTAATATTTTTTATTAATTGTCAATTCTATATTTTTCAAATGTGCATATTTTCAAATGTGATTTAAAATATAATATAATATAATATTTCTTTGTTTGAAGTAAAGTGAGTTTTGAGATGATTAGCATGTCTAATGTGTGGATGATTAATAGCTATTGAAAATTATTTAAGCCATCAAAATCACCTAGAGATCACATCCACCCTAGATGGCACTAACCCTTAGCTTGACTTTGAACCACTAACATTTTCACCACTAAGTACCTTGACACAACACCATATCAACATCTATTCTAAGCTTAATACCCTATCAACATATATTTTAAACTTAATAGATTATATAATATAATATTAGTATATTATATTATATTACATTATATTATAAATCATATTGTATAAATGAGAATTTTATTTTGATTTATGAAAATATAAATGATAGTTATATTTAAAATATAAAATTATTTTATTTAATATAAATATGAAAATATTTTGTTTATATTTTATTAAAATATTTTAATATTTTTAATATATTTTTTTATTATGCCCATAAACATTCTATTATCAAGTTATTTGTAATACCACTATTAAGATTCATCCTCTACAGTTTTGGCCAATCTCAAGATTTTTTCCTTTACACTTAATTCCCATTAAATTCTTTTAGCATACTACTCATTCCCATTTCCATCCGCGATAGAACTACCACTTCCCCTCGCATGCATGTTTTTTGCTTTTCATCTTGTGAGCGTTGGAATCAGTGCTCCCAAGGGATCGATTTGCAAGTAGTCCAAGCAGTGCTCCCAAAAAACCCGAACATGAGTACTGCTATACTAAGTAGGATGACTTTTCTTTCTTGCTGGTATAGAGCCGTTGGTCCTGGATCAACTGGTTCTGCTTGGGAAACTGGATCATATCCTCGCTGGCCTGGTTGGTGGTACTGAAGCTGAGAGAGGGGAGGGAGTGGAGGAATTTATTTGTATTAATTGGACGCTGCCAGTGAAAGCAAATTCTTGTCCCAGGAATTTATTGGCTAAGTGGCTAACCCTGCTCCCGAATTCAATTACTGAACTGTAGGAGGAAGAGACTGTCAGAGAAATAAGTGAGTTAGGACTGCCAAACGCTACATATCTTAACCAGCAAGATCTCCCAAAAAAAACAGGACATGGTTTTGATGTTCCAGTTTCGCAACTTCTTCATGTAAGGACCGTCTATTTCATCGTCGTCCAAGTAAGTGTAGCGATCATATCGACTATTGTGCCACTTGGAATATGGCATAGATTGGATGTGTCCATTTCTAAATGCCCTCTTTTTCTTCTTCACCACATTCAACGAGGCCAGCTTCGGTTTCTTTCTTTTCCCCTTGGCGATCGCGGGAGTTCGAACAAATTTCCATACTTTCTTCATTGCGACTCCAGATCCTAAGCTGGAAAATAACAAATATGTAAAGGAATACAAGTAGCTTGAGAAATATTGCAGCATGTTATATAAAGTTGCTCGCTTTGAATGCTTTGGGACTGGGACTGAAGTTCAGTTTGTGTGATATGGTACATAAATCTGAGAGTGGATAGTTTAGAAAATAGCTTAAAAGGTACGGAGAAGTAGTAAAAAAACTAAGTGAAGTTACTCAGTAATCCAACAATTTCCTCCAATGTTAAGCACAAATTAATTTATACTTTAAGGACACTTTCTGTGCCGAAAAGCATGCAGGTTATTAAACTAATCCAAATCGGAGAAAGTGAGAAGATGTAGCGATCGAATAGAACGGAGTTACTTCAGGTCTAGTCTGTGAATCAAACAAGAAGTATAACGACCTTAGCCACGAACAAGTAGCTCCTTTGAATGTTGACCCAACATGGATGCCCTCGCCTTCAGGCGGAATCCCCGGCAAAAGGATGTATCCGAATGGGAGAATGGGTCTGAATCCATGGCTCATATATGTGGTTTTTTTGCCAATGGCCCCAATGCTTAAGCAGGGGATAAAGGAAGAAAATCAGAAATGGGGAGAGGGTTAGAAACCCTCGAAATAGAGTGTGATGTACAAGAAGTATTCAAACAAGAGCTGAATATCACTCTATTCCGAGTTGTTATGTGATTTCTTATGATTACATGTTGAACTATGAGTACAAATCCAAAGAGAAAATAACTATGATTCATTCTTTAATCAAAATCTCAACTCAATCAACTAGGTAGAATTCAGACAATAAATGATCGATTTTGAGCCATTTCCTAGAATCTGGGGTCTAACAGGCTTAATGTATGCATCAAAGTACTACTTTGATCTGCCCATTTCTCACTTCCTTACAACTGCTGATATTCGGACTCTCCTGATCCCGTAAGGCTAAGAAGCAGCTACGTGAGGAGATTTTGACCCAAAGGCCAGAGATTAGAGCGAGATATTAACATATACCGGTTTATGGATCATCTATGTAAGTGGGTATAACTGCCAATAAATATATATATATATATATATATATATATATATATACTTTGCTTTTGTTAAACTAAACTTAGTGTCAAATTCAAGGGACATTTGTCTGAATGCTCTACTCTCTCCCTATATTCTAATCATAGTCAAATGTCAATGCATAATAAGAGGACGTAGTACTTTTAAGAAGTATATGCTGATATCATATCATATTATCAATACTGCTTTCAAGAAGTATATGCTGATATTACTACAGCTTGAATTTATTTATTTATTTTTTATAATCAATTTTATTTTTAAAATTAATAATTAATAATAGTTGGTATTTTGCATTTATAAAAAATCCTTTTTCCTAAGAATATTTTTTTTCTAAGAAGTATAATATGTCACCATATTGGTCTTTAAATGTATTTTTTTAATGTATAGTATTGAAAAAGTTGAAGGCGATGTTAACTTTATCTCTAATATTATTATCTTACCTATATTTTAAAATATTAATGTTGTTATAGTGTAAGCTGCAATTCATTTGAAAATTTTTAAGGCAATGTTAACTTCATCTCTTGTCCATCCATTATCTTACTCATATTTAAAAGAAAACGTCTTTAGTGCGATTTTTTGGATTTTCTGGTAGAGGAATATGATCTTACTCATATTTAAAAGGAGATGTCTTTGGTGCGATTTTTTGGAATTTTTCGAGAATATGAAAGAAAAATTTGAAGTGAAATCTCGATTTGTGTTATTTCACCACCCTAAAAAACTCCTAGAGAATTTCAATTGTGCTCCTTTACCCATCAAGGTTGTAATTTTAATAAAGGCAACGTTAACTTCATTTCACTAGCTTATCCATATTTTAAAAGGATTTGTATTTAGTGAGACTTTTGGACGTTCTGGTACAGGAATATGAAGGAAAAATTTGAGGTGAAATCTCGATTTGTGTTATTTAAAATGGCTTTTTTACTACATATATGATTCATCACCCTTAAAAAATCTTAAGAAATTTTTATCCATCAAAATTTTTATTTTCATAAATTCTTAAGAGATTTAGATAAACAAAAAAATCCACCAAAAACACTTCCAAAAAATATCATTAAAAATAACTCCATTTTCAAATATATAAAGTTAATGTCATGTGTGGTGCAATCCATTAGTAAGAAATACAAAACAATGTTAAACTCATATCTGGTCCGTCCACTATGTCATCTATATTTCCAAATGACAGTTTAAACCCACAAGCAACACTTTTAATATAAACAAAATAAATTCCATGTGCAATATGAAGTTAGTGGAATATAAGAAAGTAGTAGCATTATAAGATTAAAAATAATCGTTTAAACTCCACACACAACTTTTAACAAACTCATTTGATGCGCTGTGCAACATGAAAGTAATGGAGTTTTCTATATTATATTGGGGTAGGAGAATTCATAAAATTTTATTATTAAAGACATCCATTTAAACTCTCTACAACATTTCTAAAACTAAACTAGATGGGTGTGCTATATGAAATTAGTGGACATTAAATCAACTCTCGTTAGATGCGGTGTAAAAAAGAACATATAGATTGAGAATTCTCTTTTTGAAAATGTCATTATCGATGTAAATAATAAGTTATTATTAAGAAAAAATTATACTCTTTTCGATATTATATTATGTGTTTTAGATATTTAATATTTAAAATTTAAATATTATTGTAAATATAAATATATAGGGAATATGAAAAATTATTAGTGGAAAAAAAAGAGTTATTCAGAAATTTAAGAAACTAAAAGTTATTATCTGTTTCATATTAATGGAAAAATACAATTGTAGAGTTATTTAGCAACTTAGCAATGGTATAGAGTTGGTTATGATAACTCCATGAATAGTTCATTAGGAATTTTTGCTCAAATTACTTTTAACAATAGCCTTCTAGAAAATAACATGAAGTTAGTTTCTATTTCACCTCTTTGTGCAATCAAATGTGTGGAGTCACTAGCTTTCACAAATTTACCACAACTCAACCAAATTTTTCAAGCTCACACAAACAACTGTAACAAATGTATATGTAGATTGGATCTATCAGTATAAACTTGTTTGTAACAAGTGCATTTGTAGATTGGCTTTATCATTATAAAAGTGTGTTTTATTTGTCAATTGAAGGAAATCATTACAAATCCAGTAAAGTTTGCTTCTATTTTGTCTCTTCAATATCCATATTGTTATAGCCCATTGTTTCCACCCTATGTCAAGTGAGAAGCCAGAATTGAACCTTCTAATTTGTTGGTTTAAATGCATACTTGCCCCTTCTTGAATATGCACTTTTATCAACCCAAGGCTCCAAGGGCTTTTCATCTTGACACCCATTACCCTGCAGTCCACCTGCTCCTATGAGCACAAGGCTCCCGTGTACACGCTAGCCACTCAGGCAATATGCCACCACCGGGCAAGTCCGATCTGCCACCACCGGGCAAATCCGCCAACTTCAATATGCCACCACCGGGCAAGTCCGATCTGCCACCACCGGGCAAATCTGCCAACTTCAATATGCCACCACCGGGCAAGTTCGATCTGCCACCACCGGGCAAATCTGCCAACTTCAATATGCCACCACTGGGCAAGTCCAATCTACCACCACCGGGAAAATTCAGAACTTAAATGTGCCACCACCGGGAAAATCCTGTAGCCACTAAGGCTCTGTATGTGGTTTCTAGCTCACCACAAACCATCACTTTACAGTGACAAAATATGGTTTCCAGCTGACCATAAACCATTACAAAGTGGTTTTAAGATCACCATGAACTTTCAAATGCCTTTACAAGGCTTACATTCCATACTTCAACATTTGGAGTTTCTGGGTACATATAACAACCAACTTGCTTATAACATGCTAGGGAGTCTATTCCACAAACCACACTAACTCAAACAAACATCTACTTTGTTGTCCACCATAAACGTTGTTGCTGCTCCTTTACCTCATCTGTTCATTGTTCACATCTTGGGCATCTTTGTCTGTTCAAATAACTTCTTGGAACTCCACGTTTAACCTATCATTCGTTAGAGTAGCTAATTCTAACAAAATAACTCTGCCTACATTGAGTTAGCTAGGCTCAATAAAACATGATTCCAAGAAAATACAACATAAAATCTTCAAATTTAATTTCTCTATCTCTGCCCATAGATGATTATTTTCCAAACATACCAGCAGCCATTTTTCACCAACAATACCTGTGAGGGGTCTACTGATAAAGAAACGAATTGACGACTTTTCACCTGGACTCAATGCAATGCATTCAAACACTGATGATCCAAACATAGGCACACGGCCACACGAAGAGAACACAATTTTCCCTTCAAGAGTAATAATCCAGGACTCCACGGTCCAATTCTCCGTCATGTTTCAGTATCCAATTCTCTGGCAACATAATGCCACTTCCCCTACTTACAGTATCTGCTAGTCACTGCTCTCAAGCATGCCTCCTCATGCTTGCTAAAAATCTGCAACACGATCACGATCATCCTCCAATCTTTGATGTAGCTCCAATTGATGTCGTTTTCACTGTCATGTGTTCATCATTCCTTGCAAATTTGCTTAGTGTTGGAATGACCAGTTCCAACACACACTCAGAATTGTGACAATAGTCGGTCATACTAATGTCACTTAAATTACAGCCAAGTTTCATTGTCATGACAATTAATCAATATATCGCAACATCATCAGAGAATTAAAAAAAATACATTTCGACAGTAGCATAAACTTCTCCCTCTATATATCGAACAGCTCCAACACCCAAGCAGTCTTCAACACAATGGCCACACAAACTCTCTACAATCTTGATTCCAAGGAGTTCATCTTCATATATGAACGAAGCACAACCTCCATTAATTGAACAGACTTCAGATGATACTCACCATTTTCTCCAGCACACCTGACGTTGTTCCAGCCCTTGCGCCTGACGTTGTTCCAGCCATTCTCCAGTTCGCACAAACCAAAGGCACGCATAGACACCTATTGTACCGGTCAAAGCAAAAAAAAAAAAAAATGAGTATGAAATGATGGTCGTGTAGCCAAAATACAAATTCCAGAAACAAGCTTTGTCATCTCCAGCTTCGTGAAGAAATAGAATGTGGTATAGAGAAACAAGTAAAATGCTGAGGAGCCTGCAGTCAAAAAAGATCTCCACCACCAGTTTTAATCTTCACTGCACAATTGGAATCTGCCCTGACCCCGCAGCAATAGCCTTGGCCATCACACTGTTACAGTCTTCAACTTTTGATGCCAATGCACTCCAGTACGCCTCCTTCGGATTCTCTCCCTCACACAAACCGGTCTTCGTTGATCGTGTGGCTTTGGACGCACCGCCTGTGGGTTCCGCCGACAGAGTAAAACAAGTGTGCTACTTAAGACAACTGTCAAACAAATCCAAACCCTCTTTGCCTGCAAAATTTACTCCATAATTCAATACCTCGGGGGTTTCTCCATCCTTGTCCACCACCAGGACCTCCCCAGGATTTACTTCTCTCATATTTGGCCTCAATTAGATCCAATGCACAGGTCTCGAAGGCAAAAAACAACAGCCCCATTCTTCCTCCTCCCCATAACCAGGGGCCTAAAGCCATGTGGATCCCTGACAGCCACCAATTTATCCACAGAAAGGAAAACCATAGAATAAGCCCCTTCTAACTGCTCGCATGCATTGACAATCCGCTGCAAAAAACGGCCTAGCCTTCGATATAGCAATCAAGTGAAGCACAACCTCTGTATCGGAAGAAGTATTGAAGATCGAACCATTTTATTCAAGCCTAGCCCGGAGGGTCTGATAGTTAACTAAATTCCCATTATGTGCAACACCGAGAGAGCCGAACTTATAGCCGGCCACAAATGGCTGGACATTTTTAAGCATAGAAGAACCAACAGTAGAGTACCTCACATGACCGATGGCTGAGCTCCCCGGCAGCTTGTTGAGATAAAATAGAGATGCACCAGATCTCCCTCATGCCAACTCGATAAGGCAACTATGCCTATCAAGACTCGCAGTGCCTCTGCAAAGGAAAAAAAAATCGTTCAAGTCCACATAGCAGCGTTCTAGTCCACGCGTTCAAAGTTGAGACGGCTGATATCGTTCTTTAATGCCAACATTATGGAAGTTTGCAGCACTCGAAAACTTCAATTTCTCATCGATCAACCCTCTCCATTCCGCTGGAAATCGAGTGGAGATGACTGAATCACCTCCGCTGGAGACCATGACTGCTGCGAAAGGAAAAAACAATGATAATAAAAAACACAACAAATGAAAACCACCACATTCTTATGAACCACACCATCCCTTCTCTATTAAGCTCCTGGCACTTCAATATCCGCTGCTTGTGCCTTCTCAAGCTGCTGGAAATCATTCAAGCGAGGCCAACAGGGCGTCCCTTGCCAAACGCTCGCGCCTCTCAGCGCACAGCAAATCAAACTCCTCCGATCTGTGCTATGCCCGCCAGTCAATTCATGCAGATGGCACACTTCAATCCACGCGCACTCCTCTACGCAATCAGATCTCCTCCGCAGCTCGTATCTATTCCACTATACTGCCACAAATCACCTCGATGGACAAACAAACTTAACACTAATATAAATTATTTATTTTCCTATGCCCAGGAAGGGCCAGAGGCCCTTACGGGCTCTGAAGCTCTGATACCAAGATAAAATAGCACACAGCAAACTCTAAACAAATTCTATATTATGAATGAAGAAAATTACACACGTATTTATACAAGCAATAGTCTCAAGATAGGAATTCTATCTTAGACGTACAGTAGTGTGGTTGAGAGATTCTCTCAACCACACACTAAACTAGGAGAAACTATATTCTAGCTAATTCCTATTATGTAGGAACAAACTCCTCAAATGGAGAATTATAACCATAGACAAGTAGGAATTAATTATTGCTAACTTTGTAGATTGGCTTTATCATTATAAAAGTGTGTTTTATTTGTCAATTGAAGGAAATCATTACAAATCCAGTAAATTTTGCTTCTATTTTGTCTCTTCAATATCCATATTGTTATAGCCCATTGTTTCCACCCTATGTCAAGTGAGAAGCCAGAATTGAACCTTCTAACTTGTTGGTTTAAATTCATACTTGCCCCTTCTTGAATATGCACTTTTATCAACCCAAGGCTCCAAGGGCTTTTCATCTTGACACCCATTACTCCATTGCACTTGGCCAACCTGAAACCTATGTACCCTACTTGTCTTTGGCGTGGAAGCAATGTAGGGAAAATTTCTAGAGTAGGTCATTTTTGTTTAGATCAAACAAAGTATAATTTAGTTTTTCTAAATTTTAGTGGTATGGATTTAACTCATCTCTAATTTAGAATAATGTATGGAGCAAGTTTTCTTTATAAATAAAAAAATGTATTGCAATAAATAATGGATGAATTTAAAGAAAATGTATATGTATATTAAAAATTAAAATATAATTATATATATTTATATTATTATGTTTTTTTAAGGATTCTTAATGTAACTTCTAGTCATTACTATTAAATTTGATAATGGTGTTTCCTTACTTATATTTGGTGTATTTGTAATTTGTGTTTGTATTTTTTAATATTTTAGACTCTTATGTGTTAATATTAAATTTGTTCTACTTTAAATAGGGTGACAATATAGATTGAGGACATTTCTAGTGGTAGCACAAGCAACATGATCTAGGAGTCAAGTAACCCTAAGAATAGAAAATGAAGGTTATAAAAGGGCTCTTTGAAATTGTCCATCAAACACTATTATTTAAATGTTCACTAGTGAAATTTATAATGCTTATTTTTCAAAACCAACTATTTTTCCAATACTATTAAGAAATTAAATTTTAAATATTTTCATTACTATATATATATATATATATATATCCCACATAGTGAGGTTCCTTGGCACATAAGACTTTTGAAGAGATACCTGAACTAAGAACCCATTTGAGGAGTCAATCCCTAACCTTCTATTACAGATTAGAAACCCTTCTATTTCAAATGATATATATATATATATATATGGTAAAAGAAACCCCAAAACAACTCTTATAGATGAAGATTTGGTGAAGATGAGGGACTTGATGAACTCATGGATTGAACAAAGAATAATTACATAAAATCAAAGTGATAGAGTGCATCTCATCATTTCCATATATGTCTTCTTCAGCTTTGGTCTCACTATTTCCACCAATTTAATTTCTAAGTGTTTAATTGCTTGATTCACTTTGAGCTTTTTAGTTTGTTGCTATATCTATCTCCTAGGTGCATCTATGAAGGCAACTCGGTAGATTTAGATAACCCACTAGTTTGTCACTATCTTTATCTCCTAGGTGCATCTATGAAGGAAACTCGCTAGATTTAGATAACCCACCCATGTCCCACATGCAATCCTCTACTTTATCAATTCCTTTGCATTGTGCCCCACCCGTGGCCTCCCAATTCCTCACTCCTACATCCACATCCTTGTATCCTACAATGCTACCTCTCACTCAACATTCATCTACACTTCTATCAATATGTCTTTGCACCCTTTTGGTGCAAATTCTAGTTAAATATTACATGTTAAATAAACATAGAATTAATTTGACAACATGTAATATTAGAAATATTATTTTTACATGTCATCTTTGAAATAAGTAGTAAAGGAATTAATGAAAGATATATATTTTTTTCAATTATTTTATTTATACAAAGTTGATTTAAAATTAAGTTTAAGATTGAAGATTTTATTTTTTTTATTACTATTTTTTAATTTGTTTAAATGTAACTATTATTTTATTATTTTATATTATTACATAAATTATTGTAGTAAATTTATTTTCAAGTTTTGAATAAGTGTGCCCTAAGCGATAATTATCTTTGCAATTTATTTTTGTATCACTAAGAATATGCATTGAAGTGGCATGTATTTAAAACCCAATCTAAACACCTTCAACATTACAACATGTGAGAGTGCTCACTTCAAAGTAGGGGATGTTGCATTATCAGTAAGTAGATTGAAATTCAGCCTAACAATATAACACTTCAACATCAAGTAAAAAAACACTTCTATTCATACATACATGAATAAATAAACACACACATACTGTCAAAAATGTCTCAAATGTAAAAAAATGGCAAAACTTGTTCAATATACAAAAGGACAAGTCATGCTCGAACTTGGAAGTATGGCATGTGGTGGCCTATATAGAAAATTATTGTAATATACCAACAACATCTCATGCCCAAACATGATTATTTGATATATGATAGTGTATACACAAAATGAGCCTCTTGACCACTTGCATATTCACCACCAACATTTTCATAGAAGTCTCCTCCCACTAGAAGAAGGAGCTTACTTTTTTTTCTTTTGGTGCTTCCTTTAAGAATTTTTTTGCACAAAATCACAAGGGTGTTTTCGTCCCCTAACCTCTCTACTATAGCACTCTTTAATAGTTACAAGAGTTAGAGTATAGAATTTAAACAAAAAATGCCTAGAATCACCTCATTTCATCATAAAGAAAAGAAACCATCAATGAATGATCTCATCTTGAATGTCTAGCTCAATGATAATGATTTATTAGCATCTTGAGTACTTGACTATACAACCTCCTTAGAAGAGACAACAATTATTGCTTCCACTGAATTTCCATTGTGGGTTGATGGAACAATGTTCGTCAAAATGGTTGTTGGTGAACCACACTAGAAAATGACTACTTGAAAATAGAAAATAAGAAAACTAGTAAAAAGGAACATAAAAAGGAAAAATTAAGAAAAATAAAACCTTTTGAGAAAAGAACTAAAGAAAAACTTACTAAAACAAAAAAGCTAAACTAAACAATAAGTGAGCTAAAAACAACAACAAAGAAACCAGGCCATGGAAAAAATATTTTCCCATAATAATGGTTGCAAAAGAACTCTTTCACCGTAAAAGAACTCTTTATAACAAGCAATACTTATTAGTAGGAGATGATTTCTCCAACCCTCTAAAACCATGAAACCAAATTACTCATCTTCTTGGTCTCACCTCAGATTCCATCATGGCACAGTATCATTCGCTGTGCAATAAAAAAAAGACATTATTTAATAATGTAGTTATTAAAAGTGAGCAAAGCATGTCAAAATGAAGTCTTTTTGCACCTCTTATTAACTCCCAACCTGCAACCTAACATATAACTGTTATCTATTGCATCTGCGGCACAACTTCCCGTCATCTATATACCCGCAGCAAGGGCACTCGACCTGATACCCTACCCAGCGCTACCGGCCCTAAACACACGCATCAAATAACAATTAGTAACAATAGTGTAACTAGATTTTGTTCAGACTTTTTTGTTTTTCTGGTTTTTCAAATTCGATATGTTATGAAAACAAAAGAGCTACAAGTGTTTCAGTGGTATTGTTGACCAACAAAAGACCCACCAGTGATTCAGCCATCAGCTTTGGGTTCCCTGCAGCTTTCCGGAGAGGCACGATGATAGCCTATGGATGTTACTGGAGATAGTATGAAGAAGAACTGATGGAAGGGCATCAATAAGAGCTTTCCAAAACAGCGAGCCTTTTTGTGGGATGAGTCTGGCTGGACAGATTTTGATCTGTTAACCTTTGTCCATAATCCATTGGAATTTATTAGCCTCGATACACTCTTGTATCAAGGGGTAAATAAGAGAATTTTTTTGAGAGCCTAGCCCCCTGTTGTATAATGCGTCAAATCTTGTCCTCTAAGTTCTTGATCCTACTTTTTTTATATATAGAGTATCGGGATTCAATTGGAACGGACAGGGAGGGACAATCTGACCTGACCTGATGGCATTGTTGTTGCCTTAGGGTTTTGCCTTAGGGTTTTCCATAACCTTGTTCCGAGAGGCACCATCATCGTGCATGGCTGTGACAAAGGCAGTAGGAAAGAGAGATAAATGAAACATCAATGAAAACTAAAAGAAAAATATTTACCAAGACAAAGCCTCCACACTAAGTGAAAGAACTGAAAAATAAATTATGGGAGAAAGTATCTGGTCATTGTCTTTGTTGTACAAAAACTCTTGCACCATTTTAAAAAAAATTGATATCGAGCGTGCTGTATTGATTTGCAAGAGATCACATGTTTCTTATCATGTGAAACTATGAATATTGATATCGAGCGTGCTGTATTGATTTGCAAGAGATCACCTGTTTCTTATCATGTGAAACTATGAATTCAAATTTCACTTATTTGTCTCCAGGTGACATTTTGGTAATTTTTTATGTTATTCAGTGGCTATGGATCCTGGATATTACAGGCCATGGATGAGGCTAACCAAAACTCATTTGAAA
>CM076577.1:958954359-959029908 GCA_034641835.2 Pinus albicaulis | reverse complement strand
GATGGACTATACCTTTTTGGTTGCCTTCTTTTCTGAACTGATCTTCTCAAAGCTGGAGTTTGTGGCTCTTCATCTTCTGAGTCTTCTTCTGTTGTAGAGTCTGATTCATCCTCCTTTAACTCAAACTCTATCTTCTCAGGTTCCTTTGGTAGGACTTCATGTTTAACAACATCTTTCACTTCTCTAAACACCACATCTCGGCTGTACACAACCTTTCTTGTTTCTGGGTTCCAAAGCTTGTAACCCTTTAAACCATCCTTATACCCAATAAAGATGCACCTTTCAGATTTATTATCCAACTTGGTCCTTTTCTCCTTTGGAAAATGTACATATGCATCACATCCAAATACCCTTAGATGTGAAAGAGAAGGTTTCTTACCAGTCCATACCTCATGTGGGGTCTTATCCTCCAACACTGATGAAGGTGATCTGTTAACCAGATAGCATGCAGTCTCCACTGCCTCTGCCCAGAATTCTTGTCCTAAACCGGTACCATTGAGCATGCTTCTTGCCTTTTCCATCAGTGTTCTGTTCATTCTTTCTGCAACTCCATTTTGCTGAGGTGTGTATGGAGTAGTCTTCTGCCGTGCTATACCACACTTCTTACAGAACTCTTCAAATTCCTTCTTGCAGAACTCCCCACCATTATCTGTCCTCAGCGCCTTTATCTTCTTCTCTGTCTGGTTTTCCACCGGAGCCTTAAATTCTTTAAATTTGTCAAAGACTTCAGATTTCTTCCTCAAGAAATATATCCATGTATTCCTTGAGAAGTCATCTATGAATGAAACATAGTACACGGACTTTCCCAGTGATGGAACTGACACAGGCCCAAACACATCACTGTGCACAAGTTCTAATATCTTGTTCGCCCTCTTAGCACCAGAAGGAAAACTCACCCGATTCTGCTTCCCATATACACAATGTTCACAGAAATCGAAATCCGGAGAGAAATTAGACATACCTTCTACCATACCATTTCTATGCAGTATCCGAAGGCCCTTCTCTCCAATATGTCCAAGCCTTTGATGCCATAACATGGTCTTTTCTCCAGAGATAGCTAGGCTTTCCGCTCCACTTTCAGGAACCATAGAATTGTTACACCCATCAATAACAGTGCTACCTTGTAGCTTATACAAAGTTCCAGTCCGAACTCCCCGCATTAATACCAGTGCTCCCCGAACCATCTTGCAGGCATCTTTCTCGAACACTGTTTTTACACCTGCATCATCCATCTTGCTTACAGAAATCAGATTTCTGGCCAATGCAGGAATATGCAGAACACGAGGAAGTGTTCTAATCCTTCCACCTTGCAGCTTCAGCTTGACCTTTCCACGTCCGATGATTCTGGCCTTCCTATCATCCCCTAGGAAGACATCACCACCATCATATTTCTCATACTCGCAGAACCACTTCCTATGGGGAGTGAAGTGAAAGGATGCACCTGAGTCAATCAACCATGACTCATGATCTACATGTGTATTTGAAGAAGAAGCCAAATACACATCCCCACCTTCATCTGAGGTGGTTTTTGCCTCTGCAGAAGGAGCTTCATCAGATCCCTTTCCTTTCTCGGGAGCTTTAGATCTGCATTCCTTTTTGTAGTGTCCTTCCTTTCCGCATTTCCAGCACACCTTTACAAACTTTCCAGGAGATTTAGATCTCCCTCTAGATTTGGATCTCCCACTCGAAACCTTATTCTTGTTTCTATTCTGGGACCTTCCTCGTACAGATAAGGCATCTCCATTATGACCCTCCATATTTCTCCGTCTCATTTCCTCTGATAGCAAGGCTGAGACGATGTCATCAAAATTCAAGGTAGTTGTATTGCTACCTATTGCAATAACCAGACTGTCCCACGAGTCTGGTAGAGAGCACAACAAACTGATGCACTTATCTTCATCTGAGATTTTAATATCAACATATGACAGCTGACTTACCACAGTATTGAAGGCGTTCAGATGCTCTGTCACCGAATCTCCATCCTTCATCCTCAGGTTATACAGATTTTTCCGCAGGAACAACTTATTCACCAGAGACTTAGATTGGTACAAAGTCCCTAGCTTTTCCCACAAGGTCTTCGTCGTAGCTTCCTCACATACATTCAACAGTACTGAATCTGAGACACACAATCGTATTGTGCTTTTAGCCTTCCGATCCAGTTTCTTCCAGTATTCATTTGACATTCCTGTTGGCTTAGTACCTGGATCTACCGCGATCCACTGATCTTTATCCACCAGTAGATCCTCCATATTGAGCTTCCATAACTCAAAACTCTGACCATTAAATTTCTCGATCTCTATCTTTCCGTCGCTCGCCATCTTCTCTCACCGCAAGAATCGATCCCGCAGATCTCCCACTGAACAGGGTCTACCTCAGGCTCGAACTAAAAACCCTCAGTAGCAAAGGCGTCCCCTTGAAGTCGGAAACATCTCTGATACCAAATGTAGGTTTTAACCCTGAACAAAAATTATCTACACACGAATCTTATAACAGAAAATAAACAATAGCGAGAGTATAAAACATAAAACAGATCAACACAGAGATTTTCCCCTGGATCCCAAATCGGGACGACCAGCTTGATTTTTTATTATTTCTTTTAGTGTTACAACACACATATATATACATGCCGAAGCATACATAAACCCCAATCCATAAACCTTGGATTAGAACATAACCGTAGTTCCCTTGACCGAATCTACAAAAATACCATGGGCCGAAAACCATCGTACCCCAATACCATGTGAAAAACCATGCACAAAACCATGGACGCGGACTACCCGCCGGAAATTAAGGACCAAAAATTTTCGCCGGGGTGCTGCCCCGGACCCCGACAGGGGGGGCTACCGCCCCCCCTCTTACCCCCCCGCGCGTGCTTAGTCGTGGAAAGAATATAACACATACCCAACATTGATAAGGCACTCATTTTTCTACCCCTCTGTAGATTCATATATGAGTTTCATTGATGAATCCCTCTCTTCATATTTTCAAGAATGTTCAGGGCCTGAGGTTACCCAAATTGTATTTTATATCATGCCTGAAAGGAAAAGTTCTCTTGGAGTCATACAGTTTCTAACATAAGTACCTTTACCCAAAAGTATTTTGACAATTTACTAAATTTAATACCAAGTACAGGAGAAAATAAATGGTCATAGATAAACGTGACAACTTATTTACCTTTATCCAACAGTGAGAAACTTGGAGTGGTTGAACTATTCACTTGTCTGTAGAATATTCTTGTCAACATTGTCGATTTCAGTGGCAGTTCTAATTCCTTCTCGTGCTTGTGCACAGTGATGTATGTGGATAACTTTACTCAATTGATTACAGTGTTTTGTGTGAATAAACAAATAATGGTCTTTTGGTGAGCGGTAGCAGGAAAGGAGGTGGAAAGTAATTGCAATGATTTACCTCCCATCTCTTTTCTTCCTATTGTATATGCAATTTTAAATGGTACACCTTTTAAAATTATCCACTGAAGCTCGGTCCTTTTTGGAAATTAAACACATACATTTGGATAGCAGAGAACTAGTTTGCTCGCTGGGAAAGCGAAGTGGGTATATATGTACCCCATTTGATATGAAATAACTTTTAAATTAACTTTATTTCTTCCCATGAGATTGTTTGCCTTGGAGTTCATCAGGAAAGGTCTTAATGTTGACCAAGTCAATTTTGTACTAGTGAAGAAAGGTCATATGTTTAAACTACCTAGGACAGTACAGCCATTCATTATAAACACCAAAAAGACCCTGGAAGTTGCTCACAAAATTTTGACTGACATGCATTTTTCATTGGAGGGGAAATGGGCTTATGACCCATACCATGTGATTTCAAACCGCGGAGTGGAGAATGGCTATTCTCCATTTGTTCATGAATCAAGGTAAAAAATGGAGAAGCTAGAAAATGGACATACTTCTACATTTGTACAAATGGAGGTGAAAACCCCTCATCCTGTTGAGAAGGGGCTTAAAATAGGAGGAGAGGAATTAATTGATTTGGAGAAATATTTGTTAAAATTGGTGTTGATCATGAAGACAGATCAACAATTCAGAAACTGTTGCAGTCTATTGAATCTGAAATTCAGAGTTTGAAGAAGAAGCTTAAGGTTCCAAAAGGTGAGAATCCTATGGCTACTGAAGTAGCCCAAGTGGAGATAGAGAAAGAGAAGTTGTTGCAAGCTCTGTTGGCCAAAGATCAAGAAATAGCTAAGCTGAAAGACAGGTGAGATGTTGCAGAAGAGAATAGATTCTCGTGTTTGTACAGTGGTTATTTCATCAAATTCAGAAGACCCTGCTGCCCAATTAACTCAAATCTCAACTGAGTTAAGATTAGCATAAATTGATTTAAAGAAAGATCAGATGGATTTGGAAGGTGCTTATAAAATACTCAAGGTTACAGAGAATGAGTTATACGTGACCAAGGATAATGCAGAAAAGTATAGGCGGGATGGTCATAATTCCTATCAGGAGATCAAAGAGCTGAAGGAGAAAGTGAAGGGAAATTTGTCCCTTATACAAGCCACGGAAATTATTTGGAATGACATCATTGATGTTTTCCGGATCAATCACATCCATTTTTGGTAAATTCGACGTTTCGAACCCAGCCAACATGGTTCATCTTCAGGAAAAGATCCATGGGTAAGACTGATCTCACAAGCATTAGGGAAATTTTGAGGTCTAAAATGGTCCTCCTAAGGAAATAATAAAATAATAGTTAAACCAATAAAACAATATTTATGAATTTGCAATTCACTTTTTGCATCAAAATCCATGTAACCATGGTTAAATTCAATTCAAAAGTTGTACCAAAATAAAATTAATAAAAAAATTGTATTAATGTGACTATAAATAAGAATAAGTTTTTCAAGAAAAATTCATTATCATTGAACAACTAATGCATTTGTCCTTTGTACTTAAATAACCTAAAATAAAATATAAATATAAATTCATAAATTCTTAATTATATAATATACTATTATTAAAAATTTATATTATTTAAATTATATAATAACATTCAATTAATATACTATATGTAACATGTAACATGTAGGGATATTCATTGTTTCTTTCAAAAAATATGAAATGAAAATAATAATATTTTATTCAAAAAGTATGAAATGACATTTGTTATGAGTACTTTACTTTATGACTTTAAAATTACTTAGAGCACTACCATGGATATGTATTGTTTCTTTCAAACAATATGAAATGACAATAATAATATTATGAGTACTTTACTTTATGACTTTAAAATGACTTTTATCCACCATTGAGAATATGACAATTAAGTACCTTTAACTCAAGCAATGCCACCTCAACCATTAGGGATGATGTCATCTCCTAAAATGTGATTGGTTCTCATAAAGTGAATTTTGATTGTACATTTTCCTTAGGAGGCCCATTTTAGACCTCAAAATTCCCCTAATGTAAGGTATAAATATCAGGGATTGATCTCTCTACACAAAACACTCATCGCAGAAGCCTCAAATCTATAATCATTGATGTTGTCAAGAACATGTGGGATTTACTGATCATTATTGGGGAAGAAAAGAGTATTGTGAGAGACATGGAAAATTTCATTGTTTCAAATAAAGAGAAGTTTCAAAATAGGGCCTCATATGCCAAGAGATTGATTGATCTTATTAATTCTAAAACTGCTCAAGAACTGGAGGATTTTGGAATTGAAGACATGACTCGATGTGTGTTGGAGTTTAACAAGATGATCATGAAGAATTCATATAGGAAGACTACAGAGAAAAAGGTGAAGGAAGTCAAAGAAGCAATGGAAATATTTAATGTATTATTTGATAAAAGAACTAAAACCTGTTTTCCATCCTGTTGGGATCAACAAGGAAATATTCTCCCTTGGGAGATAGTTGAAACATTGCTGGTAGAGGCAAAGAGTAAAATTGGAAACACACATGAAAATACTGCCATCCTGAAGGGAGCCACTATTGTGAATTTTCTACATAAAGACTTTCAGCTATTATGGATGATGAAAACCTTGTTTTCAGAAAGACCCTCATATTCTAGGATCACAAATTTCAGAATCGCTCATGTCAAGTTTGATAATTGTCCCAGCCCGAATGTAGGCTTGTGGAGAAAATGCAAGGAATGGATGTCTCTGAAAGATAATGATGCAGGTGCAGGAACTTCTTCCATTCCACGATTTCAAGTCAATTCCACCTCATCATCGAATGATGCTTCAAACTTACTTCACTTTTTTTTTTACTACAAATGTTTTAATTTTCTACTTTTTATTGTAATGACTAAAGAAAATAGTTTGGGAAGTTGACAGTTCCATAACTGTCCATTTTTTAATAATTTATTTAAGACTTTTTCAAGAAATAAATGGGTTCCAGACTTCAGGCCTCAGAATTTTTGGCAATTTTGTACTTTGTCTTTATGAAATTAATAGATATTTTCAAATAATTTTCCAGTAATTGATGACTATGTTGAGTTCTTCATGTTCCATCTTATGTATGTCTCTTATGTTGGAATAAAGTAATGCAGTTGTTGGTGTCTAATTTACATCTATGAGTTAGAGTAAATTTCCTTAATAATGTGCTCCTTTATTCTGAAATCACTCCTTGCAACTATTGTCATATAAAACCAGAGATAGTAATTTTTGTGATTTACAACATATTTTTAATGGTTTTTCACTATCATTTCATATTATCTTGTTCATGAACATTTATCATTTAAAGGAACTTTGAAGAGTTGTGTTATCAGTAAAGATTAAAGGGTTTAATATATAATTATGGGGTTACAATATGAAGGGAAAATATTTTATTTTATTTTCAAGGGACAGTGAATGTCTTGGGCATTGATCTCCTTATAGCCAGAGATTGTCTCCCAAGGAAAAAAAAAAATTGACGTCTTTTTTGGGGAAGACATGAAGCCATTTTTCCCTGGGTTCTATTTTAGAAATGATTTCTTTGATTGGTGAACAAAGAAAGTGATTTGGCTTTGTTCTTAATCAACGTAGATCTTACTTCCAAAAGACCACACACAAGGTCAGACACCTTGCAGCAGAAGTTTCCAATCTTATCTGACCCAGAAAAACTAGTATTAAGAAGGGTTTGGAAAGAAAAATACCTAATTACTCCTAGTCCTACCCTTTATGATCCATGAAGCAGTTCTAATATACAAACTCTAGTTTTTCACTTAGAGGAAGTAGTCATAAACCTTCAATTCTTGGAAGAAGTATCTGTGTCCTCTCATCCAGTTTTTCTTGAACCTACTTTGGAAGAAAAATATTTTGAGTCAATTTCTTTTACATTCCTTAATTTTCAAGAAGTTTCAGCACTTCATTTTGGAAATCCACAACAATATGTCTCTGCAATAAGTCAGCCTGTCCCTATATCAGTATTACCTCCTCCACCATTTTTTTTTCAAGAGGGACTTAATCAAAACCCCAATATGTCTATTCCTACTTTTCTTCTGAATAGATATGATCCATTAAATTTTTCCTAGCCAATGAATGAAATGCCACAAGATTACCTTAAGTTGTTGCCTCGTTTCACAGGGTAAGATGATATCTCAGCAGAGACACATATTACTTCTTTTTTTGCCTTTGGATAGAATTCTAATGTTGAGTATCTTGATTTTGTTTTAATGTTATTTGTGCAATCTTTCGATGGATAGGCTAGAAATTGTTTCAATACACTTCAGGCCAATTCAATTAATAATTAGGAAGAAATGGAGAACATTTTCACTCAGAGATGGGGTGAAAACAAATATCACGGATATTTCTTAACTGAATTTAATGCTATTAAAATAAAAAAAGATGAAAATATCAGTGATTTTATTAAAAGGTTTAATAAATTGTATAGTATACTTCTAGCAGAAATAAAACCCCCATGAGTTGGAGCGAAGGTTGTTTTTGCTGGAGATTTTGAATCGGACTTTATTTTCACTCTGAGGGGGAGGAGGTCTCCCACTTTAGATCAAATCCAAATAGATGCCTTGGAAATTGAGGAAAATTTAGCTGTAGCAGGAAAATATAAAGGAAAGAAGCAGGCACAAGAGAAGGGGAAAGGAAAGGAAGAAGTTTCGCATGACCAAATATTGGAGGATATGACTAAGGTCATAAAAAATTTATGAAATAAATTAGTAAAACTAGAACTGGAAAATAAAAACCCTCATGGACAAGGGCAGCATGCCCAAAATCGAAATTTCAATCCACAGTTTAGAAAACAACCCTTGCAGAGAATGCAAAGGGAAAATAAATATCAAGATGTGATCCAACCTCCTCTGTATATAGAAGATGGAAATGAATAGGCAGAAAAATAAAATGCAAAGGAGTAAGACAACCAAATATCAACATTATATGTAGGTTAAGTAGAATATGATGATAATGAGCAAGTCAATGTTGAAGCAGAAGAATCTCTAACTGAAAAATAAATTGAGCAATATTGTAAACAATTTACTAATCATATGCAGGTTGAACTACATAAAAAATATGATCTTAGATCAAGGAAGAGATCTATATCGTTGAATAATGATGAGGTGTCAGAAGATCTAGTACCTCAACAGATGGTGACTCCACAACAACCAGCAAAACAGCTTGACAGGGGGAAGCAACAAATTGATTCAGTAACTAAAACTAATTTTCAACAAGGGGAGAGTTCACAAAGGAAGTCAAAAGATGAGAATTTAAACAAATTTTTTGTTTCATCTAAACAAATTTCACATTTGAACAATTACAATGAAGATCCTAAGAAGTGAATAAAACCAAGTAATCATTTTAATTTATCAAAATAATTGGAGAAGATTAAGATCCTAGTCCCCTTGACTGAGTTGGTTAAGACTCTAATGTATAAAAAGAAGTTTGCAGCTATTATTAATATTTCTCAAGGTGACAATGTGGCAGATGTTATCACTCCACTAGATTTCTAAGACTGAAGAAGAAATCCCAATAGAGGTAACCATAGACCAATATTTTGGCTTGGTATCTAGGTCTACCAAACCAGAGAGGACTCTCTCCACAATGTCATAGCCAAGAGGGTTGGATGAATTATGGTTTTAGGCTAGGTATAAGTGTAGAGGTTTGATTTGGTTTAATTGGGTTGTTGGATGAGGATCGGGTCAAAAAGGCTAGGTTAGGGCAAGTAAGATTAGGGTTGCAGAGATTCAATGGGCCAAGATAGGTAGAAAACCTAACACTTATGGTTTGAGGGTGAGATGGATCAAACATGTGAGGTGATAGAAGTAGAAATAATAAGCATGAATTCTTTATAAACTGAAGAAGATGGACAAACTATGAAGGTTTTCCCAAAATATAGCATGAGAGATGTATTATGTTTATCAACTTAAAAACCTGCATATCATAGAAATGAAGTGGATCATGAAACAAAACATTCATACATAACGAGACATAAGAAAAACAATGCTAAATTCTCATACCACAGGTATCCCAAAGAAATAGCTGTAACCTTTTCATTAATTTCCTGCATAAATGATTACACTAGAGTCTCTGATCAATGCCTTAACATCCAAAAATTTCCAACCTATGAAATGACTAAAATATTACATGATATAGGCCTCAAACAAAATCCTCCCATCCTCAAGGGTCGAATCCATGAGAGAAGGAGCAGTTCCACCAAAAACTAAGATGAATACCTAGAGTGTAGGGTGGTCAAACTATCTCATCCCTCACTTTTTGTAAACTGATTCATTACACCTCATCATGAGGTTTCATCTAATGTATTTACCCTAGGTAATAGTAAAAACATGATAAATTCATTTAATTCCATCAATTACATAATTAAAAACTTAATTTACCAAGATGAAAATCAAATTTGCAAAAAAACAGAGAAAAATCAGAAAAAGTCAGGTGCAACTCCAACTTGCAACTGAGATTGGGATGGGTTCCCATTGTCCAAATTGAGCTTAGGATAGCTCATTGGAAATATAATCTTGTCTAATTTCCAAATGTATTCTTTGTTTTCATAATGGACTTGATTTGTCCCCTCAAAGCGAGATTCTCCCAAGACTGCTCATTGTGCAGTGCCAAGGTGAAAAATGAGGTAGAACTGTGGTTTTTAGGGTGTTTTTAATCTTTTTCACCTGCCACTTGTCCAAAAAAAGCTTATAAAAGTTGTTTTCCTTCATGTATTCATCATTATGAATCTAATGGTGGTCTTATTCTAGCCAAAAGATGCCTCAAACAAAAGTGCAGTGCCTAGGGCGTTGCGCACCTAGCTTTGCAGCTGTCACAAAATTGTCTTGAAATGCACAACATTTTCAAAACATGCAAAAATGTCCCAAAACCTATCAAAATTTTTTGTATGATGACTGATGATGAAGGTTATGCATAGAGTGAGGCTTCGACAAGGATATCAAGCCTTCTTTTCTCTTCTTGCATGGTCAAGGCTTCAATTTTTGCATTGGCTTGTTTAAGTTTTGGCCTTGCAATTTTGTTTTTCTTCACATAGTGCTTGGCCCTCTTTCTCAATATATAATTATCCATGTTTTCCTTCTCCAGAAGCTTCTCTAAGTGTTGGCTAACCCTTTCAATCCATTTCTCTTGGTTCTCATTTATTAGTAATTACCACTACAAATTATTCATTCAAAGTGAGTTGATTAGCAAGCTCAGCCTCCTTTTGCCTCTCTAGTTCTAGAGCTCTTTTCAAACCTCTAGTCCTCGGCCTTCTCCTTGGCACTTGTTCTTCTACCTCATTGGTTTCATCATATGTTTCTAATGACTCTTCAAGCAAGACTTTAGTTTTTTCAGCCTCTCTTTGAGCTTTGATGAATTTCACTTCATTAATGAAATGTTTTGTCTTTAGCTGCTGGTTCTCTTGCTCAAGAAAGGTAATGATAAAATTGCATCTCTCAAGATTAATTTGTAGCTCCTTAATCTTGTATTCTTTCTCCTTGATGATTGTGCTAGTGATCTCGGAATCATCTTGCTGACTCAAATCAACAAGTTCAAACTCCATGTTTGTCTCATGAAGATTCTCCTCCTCATGCCTGATCTCTTCTTGAATATCCGCCTTTGTCACCTTTTTTTTTCATTTTTCTACCTGCTTTTACGATGAATAAGGCAAGGCATCTCCCACAATTTGTGGGGAAAACACTTTCCTATGACCTCTCTGGTATGTTTTTTCCAATATGCCCAAATCAACCCTCTTAGACTTGCTAATCTCAACTCTGCTTAGTGACCCAATGTGCACATGAAATGGTGATGGTGGTGGTGAAATGGGTGGAGCAGTTTGAGTTGATGATGAAGTAGGTATTGTGGGATAAGATGGAGGAATGGAAGTGGAGGGATGAGATGGTGGAGGCACAACTTGAGAATGTTGAACTTGTGGAGCAGTGAAGATGTGATTTTCTAAGAAAGTACTCCATGAGATGTTCAATTAATCAAGGTGATGGAGGACTATGATATTGATGAGGGAGTGTTGAAAAATAATTTTCATCTGGTGGTCATAATCTCTATTTTGAACCAGGTAAGACATTTTTCCAATGCTCCTGAAGACTCAAAATAAGGTATGTTGAGAATTTTGACACTTGTGAAGTGCATTAATAGCCAGACATGATAGGTGTAGATTCTAGAGAAACTTCCTTCACATGTAAAGTAATTCATGATGATTTTCATCATGGGGCCATACCTATCCAGGAGGCAAGAGAAAGGAAAGACGATCTTTCCTTCATTTTTGTACCTTGGCTTAATGTAGGGCTCATAGTAATGATCCTCCAAGTATTTTTGTTAGTATCATTTTTCACCAACATTCGGAATTCCAATGGCAACTACTATCATGGATGTAGATACAATGAATGTGACACCAGCAAGGGTTACTTGGTTTCCATGAAGATTACAAATGAACAGCTTGGTCAAAACATGGTGATATTGGACCCTTTGTATTTTTTCACAGTAGTTAAAGCATCCTACATGCTTGAAAAATGTCACAGTCATGGAGAGGCCATGAGCTCTTTGGTGTTTGGAGGTTCAATTATAAGGATCCTCCCTCCTTTGTGTGTCCTCCTCTCTTCCCTTTCTTCTTCCTCACTGATTTCTCTGTTTTCCTCTTCCATAGTGTCTTGGCTAGAAACCTAGGGAGATGATGGGAGTGAAATGTAGGTTTAGGGAGCGGGGAATGGGATGGAAAATATTAGGGAGATGGGGGAAGGGGTTTATGAAATGAGGGAGGTGACTGGGAGTAGAAATGATAAGGGAATTGTGAATGGGAATTTAATTACATGTATCGGGATTTTGGGAACCTAGGGAATTGAAGCACCTAGGTCTAAGGGTTTTTGGAAAAAGGGTTTTGGGAAATGAAGATAGTTATATATGGGGTAGGGATAGGGTCAATTGCAATGTAGGAAAGGAATTTGAGGTGGTAGGGAATGGAAATTGGGTATTTTATAGTGATAGTAGGGTTTTAAGCTCAAGAAAACACCAAATCCTGCATACAAAATTAAAAACCACAAAAATTGATTTGAGGAGAAGAGGAATGGTGTAATTGTGGCTTAATTTCTTGCTGGAGAGTGTGGGAAATGATTTTTTGAAGTTTGAAAGTGATGCCATCGATTTGGAGGCTCACTGATCATTTTTGGGCAGGTGTGTAGTGCCTGCTACAAGTGCACCCTCCCTTTTCCAGGTGCGCAACACTTGAAGGCATTACATAGCATGAGCTACAGGTGCACCCTCCTGATGTCTAGGTGTGCAAAGCCACACAAAACACTCAAATTTTCGCCCTTCAAACTGGAATTTCGTGCTGTGGAGGTGGTGACTCAATGTTGCAAGGGAGAAATGAAGATGAATTTGATGTCCTGAGGGCTTTTATACTTGGTGCATTTATGATTTGGGCCTCGGGCCCCACTTTCTTCCCATATCGCTCACTTAATCTTTTGAAACACTGTCATTTCACTTGACTCTTTCTTTTTGAAAAATTGATCATTTGATATGCTGTCAGAACTCTAGGATTTAATTTCTTGGTGCTTTGGCATGCTTGGAAAATTGTGTTAGCAGCTTGGGAACCTTGTACCTATTACATATAAATGACACAAATTACGACATGAAAATTAAAAATTACATATTTTTGGAATAAGAATTACAATTTAGGATAAAAATTGCAACTTTGAAAGGATAATTACATCTTTTCAAATCATCTCTTTACATGGTAAAGAGATGTTTCTTTTGTTCACTCTTTCACTTGCTGACCTTATGCAATGGAATGAAGCTTTTATTGAACCTTCAAAACCCTAGTGACCTAATGAAACCTTGAAAAACCCTAAAAGACCTAATGATACCTTGAAGGACTAAATTTCAAGATGACATGATTGATATTGATTTTATGGATGATGTACAGTCAGCTAAGTATGAAGATATGCCAGCAAATAATCAAATTTGTGGAAGAGTGATGATTTTTGGACTAGGACTACCATCAGTGACTATTTTTTTGCATGACCTAATGGAATGATAAAAAAAATCTGAGTGGGACCCTTAAAATGATATGAAAAGAGGAGTTTTGATCACTGCTGGCAGGATGAAAATACTGACATTAACATTGGCCTTATTGGGGATGATAGCTCTGAAAGAGGTGTCAAGAACCACAGAACTCTCGATTTTTCAGACCAATGCCTTATCCATTGGGCCAATACGGTTAAAAACTCAAACAATAACATGACTAAAAACTGATAACTCAGAAAAAATAGACTGACTCAAGACAAACTCAAATGACTGAAAACTGACTCAATATTGACTTACTTGGCTGAAAAATGAACTTTTTTGAAAATGGCAGAAAATCAGTGAAGCTCCATGGCCTTCACTTCGAGCTCCGAACTCCAATGATTCTCTACTTCACACTTGCAAAAAATATAACTAATATTTACAATGAAATGCAAAACTGATCGAGAATTGGGTTTCATAAAAGATAGTGTTTCAAGAGCCTGCCATTAAGTGGTCCTCCTAAATACTCGTTTCCATTCATCTCCTCAAGAAAATAAGCATTATGTCCCCGACAAGCTGAAATCTGATATGGCCCTTTCCATAAATTCTCAAAGTTTCCATGCTTACCCTTGTCTTCATTTCTGGCATCCCAGCGGAGTACTACATCTCCAACCTTGAAATTGTCTTCCTCAGTATTCCAGTCATAGATCTTCTTTATCCTGTCATGAAGTTTTGAAGTATTCTTAAATACTTCATCTCTTGTCTGTTGAAGATGTATCATTTGATTAATATGACATTGTATGTCATTTTCTTCAGTTCCTGCTTCTTGCAGTAATTTCATTATTGGGACTTCTAATGATGAAGGAAACACTGTATCAACACCATACACAACTTGAAAAGGAGAGATAACAATAGAATTCTTATTACTCACCCGATCTTCCCACAATGCATTGATCAGCTTCTTATGCCAATTCTTTTTATTGGTCTCTAACATTTTATTAATGATATTGATCAAGGATTTATTAGAGGGCTCCGCCAATCCATTACCTTATGGGTAGTAGGTTGTAGAGTTTCCCAACTTAATGTTATATCTATCACAAAACTCATTCATCTTCTTAGACTTGAATGGTGTCTTGTTATCTGTGATAATTTTAGTAGGACAACCAAAACGGGACAAAATATTAGTTTCTAAAAACTGAATGATCACAGAATTTTTTGCTTGCCTGGTCGGGATCGCTTTGATCCACTTTGTAAAGTAATCCTTGGCTGTCAATATCCACTTGTGTTGTGTGGATGATGTTGGGTGAATCTCGCCTGTGAAATCTAGGCCCCAGTGCTGAAACGGTGCATGTACTAAAATAGGTTGAAGAGGTAACGGGAGAAGCTTTCTCTTACCCTGAAAAACTTGACATTCATGGCAGCTCATTACTGCTTTGTAGAAATCTGTAAAAAGTTTCAGCCAATAATGTCTTGCTCTCAATATTTTATTGGTCGTGGTCTTCCAATATAGGTGGCCCCCACAATCTCCTTTGTGGAAGTCATTCATGACTTCCTTAGATTATTCTTCGACCAAATAGTTCAACAACACACCTCCGACATCCTTCTAGTAAAGTGCATCGTCCAATATGCAATACTTTGAAGCTTTGAGTTTCAAAGATCTACCTTGACTCTTAGTCATGCCTACGGGAGGATTTAGGTGTTGCAAAACATAAACAATATATATCATGGAGATGAAAAAAAGATATAGGATACCTGAATGAGATTCACTTCTTCTTAATTTTCGGACAAGGCTAAAATCAAGTTAATGTCAAGAGAATGAATATTTGACTCAGCCATGAGCTTGGCTAAGCCCTGACCTTTGATCAGCTTGGTGGGCTTGATCTCAAGGTCATATTTCAGTAAAGCTGCTACCCATCTTCCTCTCCTACCTTATGGGTCTATCTGCATGAGAACTTCTTTCACAGTTGCATTAGGTACATAGGCAATAGTATGTGAATGTAATATGTAAACTATGAAATATTTCATCTCTTTAACCAAAGCCAAAGCCTGTTTCTCTATGATGTTGTAGCAAATGGCTACATCTATGATATTGAGACTGAAAAATGCAATTGGTAAGTGTATTTTATCCCTTTTATACATCAATACTGCCGCCATAGTGTGCTTAGAAGCAAATGATAATATTATGAAATCACTAGTATAATCATGACTTATCAAAACTAGGGTAGTAGTCAAGGCAAACTTAACTGAATGGAAGGAATTTTGGGCATCTTCAGACCACTTCACATCACTATCTTTCTTCAACATATTTTTCAATTCTCTAAGATGCTCTACTAAATTAGGAATGAATCTATGTAAGAAATTAATCTTACAGTTGAATGCTTGTACTTCATTTTTTTTGTGAGAGAAATCAATATGTTGAATTGCTTGAACATGATAAGGGTCAATCCGGATCCCATCCTTGGAGATGATGTGACCAAGGAGTTTTCCCTCCTCCATGGAAAAAAGGCTTTTCTTTGGGTTGATAGATATTTCGAACTTCCTGCATCTCTCGAAAATAATTCTTAAATGGTATAAATTTTCATTATCATAATGTGAAGACACTGTCAAGTCATCTAAATAAATGTTATGAAATAGCTCCAAAAATACTAGAAGAAAAGAGAGATCAACACCTTAGAAATAAGCCAGTTCGAGGGGGAAACCTCCTTTACATTACATAAATGAACAATTCTTGGATGATACAAATGACAAAACCTCCTTTCTATATATAGGAGTCCATGCGGTCACAATATAATCCTAGTCGACCTAATAATAATAATGTAAGGGAACAATAATAACAATATGGGGGTTACAAGGGTACAACAATAACAATAAGGGGGGATACATTAACATAATAAGGGACTACACTAGTAATATAGGCACCTAACATGCCCCTCTCCTTCAAACAAGTGTTGTCCTCAACGCTTGATTATTTCTTGATGTTTCTATATAAAATTATCATCCTCCCATGTGGAATATTCTATAGGAAATTTCTTCCACTTGCTGAGATACTCTGAAATTGATCGTACTTTTTGAGTTCTTGTTTTTGTGATTGCTTCAAAAATTCTTTCGATGTGATGTTGATCTTCCTGTTGTTTCATTTTATTCTACACCAAAGTTAGGTTATCCTTTGAGAGTTGGAGAACTTGTTTTTGATGCTCAATGTGATCTTCCACTACTTTATCATCCATATTAGCTTTTATTTGATCGTTCAAACCATCTAACTTAGCCTTCATTTCTACTTTTAAACCATCTATGTCATCTTCAGCTGCTCTTCTTAAGATCAAAATTTGTTGCACTTGGTACCATAATTTTGATTTCTCATACTGCAATTCTTCCTCTTCATGTGTCATAGTATAGCTTTTTGAGGGCTTAATGGGTATGGAATTATTTTTGGAGGCATTATAGAACCCAATACTGATAAAAATTCTTCAATATTCCCTTGGAATCACTTCAAAATGCTTTTTCAAACAAACGCTATGCAATTTTAAAAAACAAATACACACCTTTTTCTTGCTTTTGAGGAGATCTATATTGAAACTAAATTATCTCTGTGATTTTGGATCCTCAATATCTAAAATTCAGCCCTGTAGTATCCCTCTGAATCTTATTTCAAATGCCACAGGTTTGACCTGATTTGGATTTTTCAAGGCCAAGTTATGCCCAATCTCCCAAAATGACCTAATTATGGATTGGTTCAATATAGTGAACTTGTAAGGCACTCCACGTGTCATTGTTTCCTCCTTCGGCTCTAAAATTGATACACAAAAAACTATAGTCTGTGTGCTTTCGGCCACTTTTTACAAAATTCAAATCTGATTCTCAGAGAGATATTTATGATGATTTTCCCAAGGTCACCTCTTTGAGATGGAATTCAGAAGCCTACAAAAACCATAACTTCCACAGATCATATCTCCGAAAATGTTGCAAACCATGGTCTAAAATTTTTACACGAGCTTCCTCAGGATCTTGGCTTCGTGTGATAAAAAATTTATCTTCTGAACCTTCATAAAAAAAAAAATTATAGTTAAAATTCCATGATGACCTATTTTAGATGAAATTCTGGAGCTTTAAAAAACCCTAGCTTCCATAGATCATATCTCTGCAAATATTGTGAAACAAGATCTAAAATATTTACACAATGTTCCTAGTGCTTTCACCTTCGCATGCTAAAAATTTCAGCTTTTGAATTTTCGTAGAAAAAAGGTTATAGCAAAAATTTCAGGATGACTTGTTTGGAGTAGCGAAACATTAGAATCCAAAGCTCTAATACCAAATGTTATGAAACCAGCTCCAAAAATAGAAGAAAAGAGAGAACAATGCCTTAGAAATAATCTAGTTTGAGGTTTACATTACATAAATGAATAAATATTTGATGATACAAATGAAAAAACTTCTTTCTATATATAGGAGTCCATGGGGTCACAATATAATCCTAGCCGACCTAACAATAATAATATAAGGGAACAATAATAACAATATGGGGGTTACAGGGGTACAACAACAACAATAAGGGGGGCTACATTAACATAATAAGGGACTACACTAGTAATATAGGGACCTAACAATAAAAACCAAGAAAACATATTTTTCGTTGGCGAATGTTATGTCCATGGCCCACTGGAATGTGGCCCCTACATTTTTCAAACCAAATGGAATTTTTTCATATTTGAACGTGCCCCAAGGTGTCATAAATGTTGTCTTGTCCTGATCATCCTCGTGCACCAAAATTTAGTTGTACCCTGAATAGCCATCCAACAGTGACATCGGGAAAGAACCGACAACTCTTTGAAGTATATGGTCCATATTTTGAAGTGGATAGTTTTCCTTGAGGGAAATTTTGTTCAAGTTTCTGAAATCTATGCAGAGCTAGCTTTCTCCAGTCCCCTTTCTCATTGGGACTAAATTTGAAATCTAATCAAAAAATGTGATCGGGACAATAATACCAGACTTGAAAAGTCTGTTTCCCTCTTTTTCAATTAATGGTAGAAATCTAGGATTTATCCTTCTCAACTTTTTCCAAAAGGGCTTTTGATTGGACTTGATCGGATTAGTCCGTTGAATGATGTTCTTGTCATCCACCTTTAAATCTGCATATTCCCATGCAAAAACATCAGAAAATTTAGAAAGTAATTTAACGTATTCAATCTTTACCTCAGGAGATAATGACTTGGATAGGTTAACCATATTTGGTCTGTCGGTTGTCCCAATTTTTACATCTTCAAGACCCTTTTCTGTAGGCATCAATGTAGGCTTCCTTGCTACGTCATCTTGGTCAAACAATTCTTCCAAAGGTATGAGACCTTTTGGAATATTGTTTTCTTTTAGCTATAGTATATCCATCTGAGTTGCTTCTATATGCTAGTCATATTTATCAGAAATTTGATCTATGGAACAATTCTCAAATTCTTCTTCACCTTGGAGAAAGTTATTTATCTGCTTACCATCCCAAAAAACTTGCCAATATCGCAAATTATCGGAACAGTGGGCCAGTGCTTCACATGAATATCAAATTTCTAGTTTGAAAATATGGGGATCTTAAAATTTCTTGCAGCTTTAGCCAATGAGTCTTCCATAAGATTTTGATTCCTTGGCACCACTGTAAGTATACACTCCTGAAAAATTTTCAAAATATCTAGTTCAACATTCCTATATTGTCTCATTCGAGGATGGTTAGCTTGATATTCACCTTTAACTTACTTGACCAAAAGTTCTGAATCACCATACACAACAATCCTTCTTGCTCCTAGTTTCTTCAAGATATCTAGGCCAATAATCAGTGCTTCATACTTGGCTTCATTGTTAGTGCAATCAAAATCTATCTTATAAGAGCACAATCTAACATTTGTAGGGACCTTATTTTGCTGATGAAAAGGGTTGCGCACCCAGATTCAAATGTCTACCCCATATTTCCCCAGGGCACCATCAAATTCCATGGACCATATACCATTCACATCCTCCAAATGTTGAAACTCTGATTTCTTTTTTGACTCAATTTTCTAAAATGTCTCTTCATGATTTTTCAGAATTTCTTCCACGTTTCCAATGGTTGTTCTGAATTTTCACTGTTTCCTCTGATTGTTGTTCTGAATTTTTCAATGCTTCATCTGATTACTGTTCTAATGAGCTTGGAAGATTCACTTTTTATTTTTCTATAACTTCTCTAATACAATTATGGATCTCTGGAACATCTTCTACATCTACTAGTTGGTTATCTACATCATTTAAGCCGATATCATTAAACAAAATGAATGACTCTAAATGTGTATGTATAACGTTTATCGGATGATTGTTAGGCTTTTCTTTTCTTATGATCATATATTTCATCTTAGTTTCACGGTCTAATTTTCTTAATTTCCCAAAAACAGGGATAGTTTCTTAAGAAAAGTCTAATTGCAATGTGCCTCATAATTTTGCCACCCGGGATCTTGATAGCAACATGCCAAAGTGTGGTGGTATGTCAGCTACCACCACATCCATTAGAAAATCTTTGCTAGAATTTTCTCTAGGGAGACTACCAAATCTTTAATCAAGCCAATACATCAGACTCTACATGATGGTGGGGACAAGTGATGAGAAGGCCCAACTTCTCTGTTATGGCTTTTGGCATTAGATTGTGGGAGGCTCCAGAGTCTAACATGGAATTATGTAAAATACACTAGTGTATTCCTAGACTCAAGTAAAAAGGAGGAACCTTGTTATCTTCTAATTGATTGTCAATAGCAGGACCAAAATTGAGTTCGGGTTGATCATCTTCGACATTTACCATGTCGGAAAAAGGGTCTACTTTAAGCATATTGGCAACATGGGATTTATATTGGCTATTATTAACAAGCTCGGTTAAAGGAATAGACACTTTTAACTTTGAAATTTTTGTTTCTAGACTGAAAGGAGTGGTTTTTTCTACCTCTTTAATGACGATGTCTCGTTGTCTAGCCTGGTCCTTTGGTGGAATTTCTTTCTTCTGATTGTCCTTTTCCTTATTTGCTGAACTTTTGGATGGTTGATTTATGTTGTTCTGATTTGTGATCACAAAATATTTTCCCTTACTCTGGTTGCTTGGAGGATTCTTCCTTGTGTGAGTGTCTTTCTTTTGAGATGCTCTCTTCTGAATCAGATTAACCAGTAAATCTCTTCTCCTCAATGACATCTTCCTATTTTGTGAACTAAGTTCATTCAAGTACCCCCACTAGTAATCATCTGATTTAGTCTCTAATTCATGATCATTAGAAAGGATAAAATCTTCATCTTTAGGCTGATCTTTCTTTTCAAAATACTCCTCATCTTCGGTCAAAAACATAGGCAAATCATCAACTTTGAAAAGGTGGTTTTCCTAAATATTTGTGTCTTCATCTTCTTCTTCTCCTTGAGCATAGTTCTACTACAAGGGTATCCTGAATTGTTGCTGCTATTGTGGTGGTTTTTCGGGAGCCCACTATTCTCTCTGCTTGATCCTTAACTAAGGTTGTTGTTGACCTCTGTAGTTAGGATTTATGATCTCAGGTTGTCTCTCCGTGATGGAAATCCTATCAACAATCCTTTCAATAGTTCTTATCAGTGTATCCATATGAGCATTGGAATATGAAGTGGATGCTTCATCTTTAATAGTAACTCTTCTCTCATTCCTAGCTCTAGCTCTTTTCATCAGCAGATTTGCTTCAACGCTGACCGTGTTCTTTTGCATATCCTCCAGTGTAATTGGATTTATTTCCCTTAATTAGTAAGCCATGTCAAGATCAAATGCATATGGATAACATATGAGAGCTAAGCCTAGAGGAGGCTTGATCTTGACAGCAATTGCATTGTAAATTCTATTGAAGCGAGTATTGAAATCTTGGACTGATTCATTAAGATTTCTTTTAATATTCTCATACTCAGCAAGCAACTGTAAGTGATTTTTCTTTACCTCCCACTGGGCTATAAACAAATAAATGAGCTATTCTGGAGTGGCAATGGAATTAGCAGTCAGAGATATGAACTAAAATTTGACATCTCCAGAGAAGCTCTGGGCTATAATCCTCATTTTTGCATTGTCAGCATCAACTTCCTCCAAATATTTGAATTCAACGACCTTAAAAATACATTGTCTTGCATATATGGTATATTTTTCATCAAATAAGGGGAGTATTTGGCCATAACCCTGAGGTGAGTCATTCAATTGGGCAGGTAAGATAAGTGGGGAAAATCTTGCCATGATTCCTGCTAAGTGAAGTGTTGGATTGACAACATGAGGGATTGGCTGAATAGGTAACGGAACATAAGTTGTAGTTTTGTAGTAGGTATGAATGATGAGGTCGAAGGTGCAAAAGAAAAAAACTACAATTGATTGAGTTTGAGGTCGAGTTGAGACAAACATTTCCTCTTGAGGGTAGAATTAGATCCAATATTTGATGTCAAGGTCAGATTTAGGCTTAATCTCTTCAAAAAACCAATCTTTGAGAGGACTAAAGTATAATTCGGACAATGTCTTAACCTCAGATAATATTAAAGGATCGAATAATATGTCAGATAAAGAGGTTTCAAACTTGGATTTAAACAATGAAAATTCAAATTTCAGATCATACGGTATATCTTCAAGAGAAAGTAGTTTAGCAGGTAGAAAAACTGATATTATCAATGGACTTTGTCCTGACTGAATGTTTGTAGTTTGATATCTAGGCCTTTGAAATATATTCTCTAGATCATCTACTGGATCAACTAGATCAGGATCAATATTTTCTCTGCTATACCTTCTCGAAGCCAGCTCTACAATCTTAGCAATGCAATTATCAAAACAACCTTTCCGAAACTTAACCCTATCATCCAAAGGATCAAATTCCAAAATTTCTTGTTGTGCACCGAAGGAAAATAAATATTTTGTTCCTCGACAACAACGCCAGTATGTTATCACTCTGCCAGATCTCTAAGGCTAAAGAAGAAATACCGACAAAGGTAACCACATAAAAATCTTTTGGCTTGGTATCTAGCCCTACCAAATCGAAGAGGGCTCTCTCCATAATGTCACAGCTAAGAGGGATGGATTAATTAGGGTTTTAGGCTAGGTATAAGTGCAAAGGTTTGATTTGGTCGAATTGGGTTGTTGGATGAGGATCAGGTCAAAGAGGGTATGTCAGGGCAAGTAAGATTAGGGTTGCCGAGATTCAATGGTGCAAGATAGGTCGAAAACCTAACACTTAGGGTTTGAGGGTGAGATGGATCAGAAAGGTGAGGTGCTATAACGAGCAAGAATAAGCATGAATTATTTCTAAACTGAATAAAATGGACAAACTATGAAGGTTTTCCCAAAATAGAGCATCAAAGATGTATTATGTTTATCAACTTAAAAACCAACATATCATAGAAATTAAATGGATCATGAAACAAAACATTCATACATAATGAGACATAAGAAAAAAAATGCTAAATTATCATACCACAGGTATCCCAAAGAAATAGATGCAACCTTTTCATTAATTTCCTACCAAAATGATTACACTAGAGTCTTAGATCAATGCCTTAACATCCAACAATTTCCAACCTCTGAAATGACTAAAAAATTACATGATATAGGCCTCAAAAAAACTCCTCCCAGCCTCAAGGGTCGAATCCATGAGAGAAGGAGCAGTTCCACCAAAAACTGAGTTGAATACCTAGAGTGTAGGGTGGTCAAACTAACTCATCCCTCACTTTTTGCAAATTGATTCATTACACCTCATCATAAGATTTCATATAATGTATTTACCCTAGGTAAAAATAAAGACATGATAAATACATTTAATTCCATCAATTACGTAAGTAAAAACTTTATTTCCCAATATGAAAATCAAATTTTCAGGAAAAAAAAAAAAGTCAGGTGTGCCCTCCCAATGCCAAGTGCGCCCTCCAACCTGCAGCTGATTTTTGGATGGGTTATGGATGTCCAAATTGAGCTCAGGATAGCTCATTGGAAATATTATCATGTATACTTTCCATATATATTCTTTTTTTTCAGAATGGAGTTGATTGGACCCCTCAAAACTTTATTCTCCAAAGATTGCTCAGTGCGCAGCGCCAAGGTGAAAAAAGGCAAAACTGTGGTTTTTAGGGTGTTTTTTCACTTTTTCACTTTCCAGTTGTCCAAAAAAAGCTTAGAAAAGTTTTTTTATTACATTTATTCATCATTATGAATGTAGCGGTGGTCTTATTTTTGCCAAAAGATGCCTAAAAAGAAGCGCAGTGCCTAGGGCGTTGCGCACCTGGCTTTGGAACTGTCTCAAAATTGTCTTGAAATGCATAA
The DNA here is from genome assembly GCA_034641835.2 of Pinus albicaulis. Taxonomy (NCBI): domain Eukaryota; kingdom Viridiplantae; phylum Streptophyta; class Pinopsida; order Pinales; family Pinaceae; genus Pinus; species Pinus albicaulis. The sequence goes on along the minus strand of CM076577.1, from coordinate 959,006,222 downwards.
AATTTTCAAAATTTGCAAAAATTTCCCAAAACCTGTCAAAATTTGCTGAATGATGAATGATAATAAAGGTTATGCATGGAGTGAGGCCTCAACAAGGATATCAAGCCTTCTTTTCTCTTCTTGCATGGTTAAGGCTTCAAGTTTTGCATTGGCTTGTTTAAGTTTTGACCTTGCAATTTTGTTTTTCTTGGCATAGTGCTTGGCCCTTTTTATAAATATATAATTATCCCTGTTTTCCTTCTCAAGAAGCTTCTCTAGGTGTTGGTTATCCCTGTCAAGCCATTTATGTCAGTTCTCATTGATTACCACTGCAAATTTTTCATTCAAAGTGAGATGATTACCAAGCTTAGCCTCCTTTTGCCTCTTTATTTCTAGAGCTCTTTTCAGCCCTATAGTCCTAGGCCTTCTCCTTGGAACGTGTTCTTCTACCGCATTGGTTTCACCATATGTTTCTAATGTCTCTTCAAGCAAGACCTTATATTTTTCTGCCTCTCTTTGAGCTTTGATAAATTTCACTTCATCAATGAAATGTTTAGTCTTTAGCTGTTGGTTCTCCTGATCAAGAAAGGTAATGCCAAATTTAGATCTCTCAAGATTAGTTTGTAGCTTCTTAATCTTGGCTTCTTTCTCCTTGATGACTGTGCTAGCCTGATCTCACAATCAGCTTATTGACTCAACAAGGTCAAACTCCATGTCTGTCTCATGAAGATTCTCCTCCTCATGCCTGATCTCTTCTTGAATATCTGCCTCTGTCACCTTTTGTTTTCCTTTGTCTACATGATTTTCTGATGAATAAGGTAAGTCCCCTCCCAAAATCTATGGGGAAAACACTTTCCTATGACCTATCTGGTATTTTTTTTCCAATACACTCAAATCAGCCCTCTTAGACTTGCTAATCTCAACTCTGCTTGGTGACCCAATGTGCACATGAAATGGTGATGGTGGTGGTGAAATGGGTGGATTATTTTGAGCTGATGATGAAGTAGGTACTATGGGATAAGACGAAGGAATGGAACTGGAGGGAATAGATGGTGGAGGCACAACTTGAGAACGTTGAACTAGTGGAGCAGTGAAGATGTCATTTGCTATGAAAGTACTCAATGAGATGTGCAATTGATCAAGGTGATGGAGGAATATGATATTGATGAGGGAGTGGTGAAAAATAATTTTCATCTGGTGGTCATACTTTCTCTTTTGAACCAGGTAATACATTTTTTCAATGCTCCTGAAGAGAAAATAAGGTATGCTGAGCATTTTGACCCTTGTGAAGTGCATTAATAATCGGACATGATAGGTGTACAGTCTATAGAACCTTCCTTCACAAGTAAAGTACTTGATCATGATTTTCATCATGGGGGCATACCTATCTAGGAGGTAAGAGAAAGGAAAGACCCTCTTTCCTTCATTTTTCTACCTTGGCTTAATGTAGGGCTCATAGTAATGATCCTCCAAGTCCTTTTGTTTGTACCATATTTCACCAACATTTGGAATTCCAGTGGAAACTGCTATCATGGTTGTAGATACTTTGAATGTGACACCAGCAAGGGTTACTTGGTTGCCATGAATATTAGAAATGAACAGCCTGGTCAAAACAGGGTGATATTGGACCCTTTGTATTTTTTCACAGTAGTCAAAGCATCCTACATGCTTGAAACATGTCACAGTCATGGGAGAGGCCATGAGTTCTTTAGTGTTTGGAGGTTCAATTCTAAGGATCCTCCCTCCTTTGTGTGGCCTCCTCTCTTCCCTTTCTTCTTCCTCACTGATTTCTCATTTTTCCTCTTCCATAGTGTCTTGGCTAGAAACCCTGGGGAGATGATGGGAGTGAAATGTAGGTTTAGGGAGTGGGGAATGGGATGGAAAAAATTAGGGATATGAGGGAAGGGGTTTATGAAATGAGGGAGGTGACATGGAGTATAAATGATAAGGGAATTGTGAATGGGAATTTAATTACAAGTATAGGGATTTTGGGAGCCTAGGGAATTGAACCACCTAGGTCTTAGGGTTTTGGGAAAAAATGTTTTGGGAAATGAAGAGTGATATAGGGTGTAGGGATAGGGTCAATTGCAATGTAGGAAAGGAATGTGAGGTGGTAGGGAATGGAAATTGGGGATTTGAGAGTGATACTAGGGTTTTAAGCTCAAGAAAACACCAAATCTTGCATACAACATTAACAACCACACAAATTGATTTGAGGAGAAGAGGAATTGTGTAATTGTGGCTTAATTTCTTGCTGGAGAGTGTGGGTGATGGTTTGTTGAAGTTTGAAAGCGATGCCATTGATTTGGAGGCTCACTGAGGGTTTTTTGGTAGGTGCGCAGCACCTGCTATAGGTGCGCCCTCCCTTTCTCAGGTGCGTAACGCCTAAAGGCAATGTGCAGCGCGAGCTATAGGTGCACCCTCCTGATGTCCAGGTGCGCAATGCCACACAAAAAACTCAATTTTTTTCCCTTCAAACTAGAATTCCGTGTTGTGGAGGTGGTGACTCAATGTTGCAAGGGAGAAATGAAGATGAATTTGATGTCTTGAGGGATTTTATACTTGATGCATTGATGATTTAGGCCTTGGGACCCACTTTCTTCCTCTATCACTCACTTAATATTTTGAAACATTGTCCTTTCACTTGACTCTTTCTTTTCGAAAAATTGATCATTTGATATGCTGTGAGAACTCTAGGATTTGATTTCTTGGTGCTTTTGCATTCTTGGAACATTGTGTTAGCAGCTTGAGAACCTTGTACTTATTACATATAAATGACATAAAATTACAACATAAAAATTAAAAATTACATCTTTTTGGAATAAGAATTACAATTCAGGATAAAAATCACAAATTTTAAAGGATAATTACATCTTTTGGAATCATCTCTTTACATGGTAAAGATATGTTTATTTTTTTCACTCTTTCACTTGCTGACCTTATGCAATGGAATGAAGCTTTTATTGAACCTTGGAAACCCTAGTGACCTAATGAAACCTTGAAAACCCCAAAAATACCTAATGAGACCTTCAAGGACTAAATTTCAATATGACATGACTGATATTGATTTTATGGATGATGTACATTCATCAAGGTACGAAGATATGCCAACAAGTAATCAAATTTGTGGAACAGTGATGATTTTTGGACTAGGACTACCATCAGTGACTAATTTGTTGCATGACCAAATAGAATGATAAAAAAAATTGAGTGGGACCCTTAAAATGATATGAAAAGAGGAGTTTTTATCACTAATGGCAGGATGAAAATACTAACACTAACAACAGACACTATGAATTTTCAAGAAGATAGACCGGTAATGATGTTTGGTCCTCACGTGGAAGAGGTGGATTCATCTACTTCTCATTTTTACATTTCTTTATTGGTCCATTCTTTCATGTTACACAATTGTATGTTGGATTTAGTAGCTTCTCATAATTTAATGCCATTATCTGTAATGAAGTAGTTGTATTTACAAATCACCAAGCCTTATAAGGATGTTTACTCATTTGATTCCAAAAATTTTAAGTGTGTAGGGTTAACTAAAGATATGGTTGTGTCATTGGCTCAAATTCAAGCCAGGAACCTTGTGATGGACGTGGTGGTGGCAGATATCCCAACTCATTTTGGGATGCTTCTGTCCAAATCTTAGGGGAATAAGTTGGGAGGTGTTTTGAGATTTGATTTCACTTATGCCATAATACTAGTTTTGGGGGAGAAGAGAAAATATTATATAATGAAACCATGTTTGTAAAAAATATTACTGAGGAGAATGCCAGTAATTCTCCTATGTACAACCACGGAAAGGATGATTTTTCCTATTTCATGCTCCAAGGAGTTGCAGAAATTGTTGAAGATACTCAATTTCGGCTCCCTTTAGTAGTAGAGAATAAAGATCTGACATAAAATGGAGTCTAGAAACTTTATTTTGATGGTGCTTGTTCAAAAGATGGTACTAGATCAGGTATTCTTTTAATCACTCCAAAGGGTAATTTAATGCCATTTTCATATAAATTAGAATTTGATTCTACAAAAAAATTCTTAGAATATGAAGCTCTAATTCTTGCATTGCAAACTTCCAAACAATTAGGAGTACAAAATATATATGTTTTTGGAGATTATAAACTAGTGGTCAAACAGATTAAAAATAATTGTTAGGAAAGACATCCAAGATTAAGAACTTACCATAATGAAGTCAGGGATTTAGTGGAGAATTTATTTCTTGCTTTTAATATAAAATTTGTCCCTAGGGAAGGGAACATGCTAGAATATTCTCTAGCAGTTGCAGCCAGCACTTTTAAACCCCCTCTAAATTCAAGGCTGAGATATGAAGTAGAAATCAGACATGTGCCTTCAATTCCTGATAATGTCAAGAATTGGAAGGCTTTTGAAGAAGAAGAACATATTAAGGATTTTTTGGAGATGATAGGACAATTTTCTAATTTATAAATTGAGAAAGATGAAGATGTTGGAAAGCAGCAAGAGGGAGCAGTTTCTTTCAAAGATTCAATTAGTAATCATAATATTTTAAAACTCAAAGATAATATAATACCAAAAGTATTGGCACCTCTAGAAAAATTATTTAATGTTGATGATGTTGCTAAGAATCCAAAGAAAGCATACCTTGAAGAGGATATAGAAGATTGTAATTTGGGTACAGATCAACAACCCAAGATGGTGAGATTATTTAAAGGTTTTCCTGGAAATTTTAAACAAATATATATAAGCCTGTTTAAGAATTTTATTGATGTTTTTGCATGGTCATATGAAGACTTGAAGACATATGATACTAATATCATCCAGCAAAAAATCCCTTTGAAGCCAAGAGACAAAGCTTTTAAACAAAATCTAAGGCAGATCAATCACTTGATATTGCCTTCAAATCATAAAGAAGTTAAGAAATTATTACATGCTAAAATAATTGTTCCTTTAAGGTATACAGATTGGGTGGAAAATCTTGTACCAGTAAGAAAAAAAATGGGTGAAATAAGGTTATGTGTGGATTTAGGAATTTAAACAAGACATATTTGAAGGATAATTATCCTTTGCCCAAGATGGACCACATTTTACAAAAAGTAACAAGTTCATATAGATTATCCATGATTGATGGATTCTCTGGCTACAATAAAATTGTAGTAGAGAAGAAGGATCAGAAGAAAACAACATTTACAACTCCTTGGGGCAAGTTCATGTATGCAAAAATGCATTTTAGATTGATGAATGTTGGTGCCACATTCCAAAGAGATATGGATATAGAATTTGTAGGAGAAAGGGATAATTTTGTGGTGATTTATTTAGATGATATAAATTCCTTTTCTAAATTAGATGAAGAACATTTGGAACATCTACAACAGACCTTTGAGAGGTGTATGAGGTATGGTTTATCTTTAAACCCAAAGAAATCTCACTTTGCTTTGAAAGAGGGAAAATTGTTGGGACATATCGTTTCAAAAGAAGGAGTGAAGATAGACCCTGTCAGAGTGGAAGAAATAAGTAAGATACCTTTTCCAAGAAGCAAGAAAGAGATTCAAAGTTTTCTAGGGAGAATTAACTTCCTCAAGAGGTTTGTTCCAAATTGTGTTGAAATTGTCAAAGAAATCACTGATATGTTGAAGGAAGGAGTGGAAGTGAAGTGGAATGCATCTTTAAGGGGTTCCTTTTCAAGAATTAAAGTAGCTTTGAAAGAAGCTCTTATGCTGATAAGTCCTAATTATGAAAATAATTTTCAAATTTTTTCTTTTTCTTTTGATTCTACTATTGTAGTTGTACTTTCGTAAAAGAATGAGGAGTAGAGAGAACATCCTGTAGCCTTTTTTAGTAAATTTTTGAGAGATGTGGAGATGGAATATAATATTATGGAAAAGTAGGCTCATGCCTTGGTGAAAGCCCTCAACTCTTTCATATTTTATGTTCTTCAGTCCCAGGTGGTTGCATATGTGCCAAATACTGATGTTAAGGATGTTTTGGTTCACAATGATGTAGAAGGTAAAAGAGGTAAGTGGATAGCCAGGATACAGTAATATGATTTAGACATAAAACCAAAAAAACTAATAAAGGGTCAAGGTTTGGCTAAAATTCTGACAAAAACAAATTTTCAAGCTTTGGGGATTAATCTGTTGGCTGAAGTTGAAGAGAAAGAAGATGTTGGCAAATAAACAAAGTCAGAATCAGGTGATAAAATTCAATATAAATTCTTGTGTTCTGAATGGTACAAAGGTATTATGCATTACTTGTGTTTTCTTTGTTGTCCTCCTACCATGAACAGAACTAAATACAGAGCTCTGAAAGTAAAAGCTCATAATTATGTGATTGTATATGGAAATTTATATTGGAGAGATCATGTGGGTATATCTTTTCTTTGTCTAATAGAGGGATAAGTTGTTGAGATAATCAAAGAAAACCATGATATCCTGTGTGGAGGCCATTATAGTTGGAATATTATAGCTCATAAAAATTTTAAAGTTGGTTTCTACTATCCTTATTTTTTTTCAGATGTTTATAAATTAGTGAAGAATTGCCAAAAATGCCAAAATTTTGCTGAGAAGAAGAAGTTGGTTCCACTTCCTTTAATTCTTGTGATTATAGAAGAGCCTTTCAGGCAATGGGGACTAGATTTTGTTGGAGAAATTAACCCACCATCTAGTGTTCAATGCAGGTGGATTTTGACAGGAACAAATTATTTTACAAAGTGGGTTGAAGCAGTGCTAACAAGAAAGGAAATGAATTGGTGGTGATAAAATTTCTAGAAGAAAATATTTTCAGTAGGTTTGGTTGTCCAAAGAAATTAGTAACTAATAATTCCCAAGTGTTTAAATCTACTAAAATGATTGATTTTTTCTAGAAATAAAATGTTATTTTATCACATTCAACTGCTTACCATCCTCAGGGGAATGGGTTAGAAGAATATTCAAATAAGACATTGGTAAGGATTTTGAAGAAGACAATAACACATAATAAGAAATATTGGGATTCAAGGCTGAATTTTTCTCACTAGACAAGTCAAGTAACTACTATAAGATCAACTGGAAAGTCACCATTTGAGTTGGTGTACGGTATTGAAGCATTGTTCCCTAGTCAGTTGATAAAGCATGTGGTAGCATTGATTCAAGATGTCTAGGAAGAACCAAGTCCTATAATTAGAAGGATGAACAGGTTGGTGGAGCTGAATGAAACTAGATATAAGCTTAGAGAAAATATAATCAACTATCAAGAGAAGATGAAAACAATTTTTGACAGAAAAACCAAGGTTGTTCTTTTCCATCAGGTGATCTTGTTTTAAGATGGGATGTTAGAAGGGAAGATAAAGGTAAGCATGAAAACTTTTACCCCCTTTGTATGGTCCTTTCAAGAATATTGAATCTAGATCCAATAACATTTTGTCTTGGAAAATTTGGATGGTGAAATGCTGCCATTACCAATGAATGGGCAGTATCTGAAGCACTATTTCCAACAATGAAGTTTCGTTTCATCATTCTACATACTAGTTTGATCATTGTACAAAGGTCGGTGAGTAACTCATTGCAATGTGTAAGTCACCTTTTGACTCAATGCCTGAAGTGAAGGCACTGATATGTGGTTCTTAGTGTTCTTTTCCAGAAAAACACTATCCCCAGATGGAGCTAGATCTTGTGACCTATTTTAAATTTCATATATGTTTTATATGTGAATTTATTTTTTCGAAAGAAATTTAAATATATATATATATATAATAAAAAAAATTAGAAGAGGTACTAAGTGGTGGTTGATTTTGTTGAAAATGCAGCAAGATGATGGAGCTTAGTGAAATGAAGTCGCCTTCACTAAGTGGGCCCGCAGGCAAATCCTGGCGCAAAGTCTATTTTTAGACTATGTCTATTTTTAGACATATGGAGCATGGTCCGGGGATTGCAGTATATTATTCTTGGAGTATTGGTCATGTTGGTAAAAATAGATGGGACTCTATTTTTTGGACCTATAGGTCGAAGTCTATTTTTAGACTGCCTCTCCTTAAAATAGGGAAGTCAAATATTATTTACCCTTAATAATATTTAGACTATAAACTTCAGTTTACTCTCTTGGAGCACTTCAGTTCGAGCCTTGGAATTGGCTCATGCATCTGACAGAGGAATTACGCTATTCCCAAGGGTTTGATGGCATCATGCATGGTTGACTTCAGTTAGGACTTCAGTGGCAGAAGTTTGGTGGAGTTAATGAGACGGCTAGTGGAGTTGTGTTCTGTTTATTTTAGTTGAACTAGTTGAGATTAGTTTAACTAGCTAATCAATTAGTTATGAGTGGAGTGAATTAAATATTATTTAATTCATTAAGTAGTAACTCATTATTCAACTCAAGAACACATCAGTTCACTACAGTGCATGATCAGTTCAGTGGAGACCAGTGAAAGAGGTAGATGAAAGGGTGGAGTTAGCTATCAGTGGCGACATCAGTTGTGCATGAGATTTGCACCACACTTGGAGAAATTGCCCATGATGATTGCGCTGTCAAGCCAAGGAGATTCGAACCTTGGATCTCTATATAGACAGGCCTGGATTGCGCAATAGAGGCAAGGCAATTGGCGGTGAGTTTTGAACCAGTAACCTGTTCAAAACTAAGCTAGTTTGTGTGTAACTTCATGAGAAAGTACTGAGTACTTGTGAGGAGTATTGTACTGAGTTTGTTACATGATTTCTCCATTATAATATACACAATAGCTGCGGGGTTTTCAGCTATAAGCTTTCCCCATACATACTGTGTTAATGTGTATGATGATTTGATGTGTTATCGCTTGATTTTATTTCCGCATGTGTGATGATATGAGTGGAAGAGATTATGTGTTGCATATAAATTCGAATTGTATGTGATCAGGATAGTCTCGATGGATAATTAATCATTATTCAGCAAATTTCTACATGGTATCGGAGCTATTGAAGCAGAGATTGATCATCACAGTGATTACAAACTTATTTCGGTAGACAGAGTCTGCGTGCGGGCCAGGTAGCCTCTGGATCCATCCTTTCTTTGAAAGCTGATATATCCAGTAAACGCCCCTTGCAGTCAATCTCTGTGCTAGAAATAATTTGTTCTCACAAATCTAGAGCGGTTGAGCTTTGAGGTGGAATTCGAATTTTGCAGCAGTTTTGTTTTCTTGGTGCCGGTGTTGAAAATGTCTTTCAACGGTTTGCGACTCGAATATGCTCTTGAAGGCAGTTCGAATTATGTTGCATGGAAGGATCGCATGGAAGCAGTGTTAGAAGATAATGGTCTGAAGGAGTTTGTAGATACGGATGTCCCAAAGCCCACTGATGCAGCTTTAGTCGATGCATGGCAAAAGAAGATTGCGAAATGTCGAAGGATCCTGTTGGAGGGCGTCAAGGATCATATTGTATCCAGCCTGCATGGAAAGGCTACTCCATATTTAATGTGGAAAGCTTTGACGGATCTATTCCATAGTAAGAGCGACCAAAGGAAGCTGGCGCTCAAAGATAAGCTCAGGAACATCAAGATGGAGAAAGGTCTCCTTGGTCTTCCGAAGTCTTGGCACTCATATCAAGATAGTGTCAATGGTCGGGAGAAGCTGCCGGGATGGGAGCGCCTTTGGGTGGATCTCATGCAGGAGGAGATAAGGAGGACTACTCGGGATGGATCTTCATCAAAGGGAGCTGATGAAGAAAATTGCACTTTGGTTGCCAAAGCAAAGAAGGGGAAGGGTAAGAAACCTTCTCATTCCGGTGCAAAGGGCAAGAAGCAGGATATGGCGAAAGTGAAGTGTTTTCACTGCCATGATCACGGACATTATGCTACCAATTGTCCAAAGAAGAAGAAGAACAAGCAAGCGGGAAGATCTGCAGATGGAGAAGCTTTGGCTTCATAGTTCGAGCTTGAATTTTCACTGATCACATGCTTGGTTTCAAGTGTGATGGGATCGGTGTGGTTCTTGGACAGCGGTGCGTCATTTCATATGATGGGAGATCGGGATTTGTTCTCAGATCTGGAGGACAAATATTTGGGTGTGCACATCGAGATGGGCGATGATGGTAGATACAGTGCGACTGGTATCGGTACCATATCCTTTCGGAGGGAGTCTGGTAAGCCCTTTGTATTGAAGGATGTCATGCATGTACCTGGATTGAAGAAGAACCTGATTTTAGTAGCGATGTTGGAGGATAAGGGGTATGATGTGGTCTTCAGCGAAGGAAAAGCCTTCCTGCGCAGTAAGACTACTGGAGAGACCCGGAAGATAGGGGTTCGGACCAAGAACGTTTATCAGTTGCAGGTAGATGGCTGCGCAGCTATGGCATGCAAGGCGGGAGAAGTGGTGAGCCGGGATGATGAGGGCGAACTGTGGCACAGGAGATTGGGCCACCTTCACCATGGAGCTTTGAAGATCTTGCAGCAGATTTCTACTGGGCTTCCTAAGGGCACTCTTGCGCAGTCAGATCAGTGCAAGGGGTGTACTTTAGGGAAGTATGTGAAAGCCACCTTTCACGAGAAGGATAGTCGCGCCACGACGATCCTTGGGAGAGTTCACACAGACGTGTGTGGTCCTTTCTCAGTTGCTTCGACAGCAAAGCACAAGTATTATGTGATCTTTGTTGATGATTTCTCTCGAAAGTGCTGGATCTTCTTCATGAAGAAGAAGAGCGATACATTCGCGAAGTTCTGTGAGTTTAAAGCACTGGTCGAGAAGGAGTCGGGGAAGAAGGTGATTGCTCTAAGGAGTGATAACGGTGGTGAATTCATCTCGACTGAATCCAAGGAGTTCTGCAATGCAGAAGGGATTCGGAGAGAGCTCATCGCACCCCATAACCCATAGCAGAACGGGGTGGCTGAGCGGAAGAACAGAACGATCGTGGGTGCTGCACGGGCGATGTTGCATGATCAGGGCCTACCCCTTCACTTGTGGGCTGAGGCATGCAATACAGCAGTGTATGTGCAGAACCGTTGTCCTCACAAGGTTCTTGGCATGAGTACAACGGAGGAGGCTTATTCTGGCAAAAGGCCTGATGTTTCTCATTTGAGAATCTTTGGTTCTCCTGTCTACATGCATGTGACAAAGGATGCGAGAAGGAAGCTGGATCCAACTGCTGAGGTTGGAATATTTGTGGGGTACACTGATACACCTCACAACTATCGGGTGTATGTGCCAGACAGTCACAAGACTGTTGTGCGACGGGATATAAAATTTCAGGAGGAGAAAGCCATGCAGTGTTCGCTTGAGAGGGAGCTACACTTGCATGCAGATGAGGAGCTGTTAGTTCCTAAGGAGGAGCTTCCGGATGTGGATCAGCCACAAGAGGAAGTTCAGGAGGTGGAAGAAACCACCCATGCGGCGCCAACCATCAGAGGGCGCATGCGCACTACAGAAGCTGAGCGACTGGCTCGAGATGCAGAGAAGGTTGTAGGACCACCTACAGCACAGCGCAGACAGAGGCAGTCACCGGATCGATACATTGGATACATGGCTCTTGTGAGTCAATGTGTTGTGACGGAGCCATCCTCTTTTGAGGAAGCTGTGGAGGAACCCGCATGGGTTGATGCCATGATCGAAGAATATGATTCGATCATCGGGAACAGTGCATGGGAGATTGTCCCAAGACCGGTTGGGAAATCAGTTGTAGGTTCGCGATGGATCTACAAGGTGAAGCAGGCGGCTGACGGGAGTGTGGAGAAGTGCAAGGCGAGATTTGTCGCCCGTGGCTTCTCACAGATCGAGGGGATTGACTATGAGGAGACTTTTGCACCTGTCGCAAGGTACTCTTCCATACGGACGATCCTGGCTCTCTCAGCGCAGATGGGGTGGCACATTCATCAGATGGATGTGAAGACTGCGTTCCTCAATGGAGTTATTGAGGAAGAGGTGTACATAGAGCAGCCTGAAGGTTTTGAGATCTTCAGCAGTGAGTCGCATGTGTGCCGACTCAAGAGAGCACTGTATGGGCGGAAGCAAGCACCTCGTGCTTGGTACACTCGGATAGACAGCTACTTCACCGGGCTTGGATTCTCCAAGAGTGAGGCGGATCCAAACCTGTACCAGATTGTGGTGGAGGGGAAGCTATTGATCATCGTACTGTATGTAGATGATCTGATTTTGACTAGCGATGAGCAGTTGATACTTTCATGCAAGGAGGATCTTGCACGAGAGTTCGAGATGAAGGACTTGGGCATCCTTCATTATTTCCTGGGATTGGAGATTTGGCAGCGCAGTGGAGGACTGTTTGTTTCTCAGGGCAAGTATGCCCGGGAGATTCTGGAGAGGTTCAACATGCAAGGCTGCAAGCCTGTTGACACTCCTCTTCCTGGTGGTTGGAGGAAGGAGGATGCTACTTCAGCGGAGGTAGTGGATGCCACTGTCTATCGACAGTTGGTGGGGTCGCTTATGTGTCTGGTCAATACACGACCCGATATATGCTATGCAGTTAACCAGCTTTCGCAAGCTATGGTTAAGCCTACCAAGCTCTTTTGGAAGGCAGGCAAGCATGTATTGCGCTATATCAGAGGCACATTGGGATATGGTTCATGGTACAGACAGGAGGATCAGTTGAGGCAGCATGGCTTCACAGATTGGTATCATCATATCAGAGATTGTGTTCAGCGGAGAATCATGATGCTTTCATATGTTCCCACGGAGGATCGGGATGCCGACATCCTGACGAAGGTGCTCACCAGGAGCAAGTTCGAATTCCACAGAGGCAGGATAGGGGTTGCAGATAATCCATATCTTGCTGAGAGGGAGTGTTGAAAATGCAGCAAGATGATGGAGCTTAGTGAAATGAAGTCGCCTTCACTAAGTGGGCCCGCAGGCAAATTCTAGCGCAAAGTCTATTTTTAGACATATGGAGCATGGTCCAAGGGTTGCAGTATGTTATTCTTGGAGTATTGGTCATGTTGGTAAAAATATATGGATCTCTATTTTTTTGACCTATAGGTCGATGTCTATTTTTAGATTGCCTATCCTAAAAATAGGGAAGTCAAATATTATTTACCCTTAATAATATTTGGACTATAAACTTCAGTTTACTCTCTTGGAGCACTTCAGTTCGAGCCTTGGAAGTGGCTCATGCATCTGGCAGAGGAATTACGCTATTCCTAAGGGTTTGGTGAGCACATGCATGGTTGAATTTAGTTAGGACTTCAGTGGCAGAAGTTTGGTGGAGTTAATGAGACAGCTAGTGGAGTTGTGTTCGGTTTAACTTAGTTGAACTAGTTGAGATTAGTTTAACTAGCTAATCAGCTAGTAATGAGTGGAGTGAATTAAATATTATTTAATTCATTAATTAGTAACTCATTATTCAACTCAAGAACACATCAGTTCACTACAGTGCATGGACAGTTCAGTGGAGACCAGTGAAAGAGGTAGATGAAAGGGTTGAGATAGCTATCAGTTGTGACATTAGTTGTGCATGATATTTGCACCACACTTGGAGGAATTGCCAATGATGATTGTGCTGTCAAGCCAAGGAGATTTGAACCTTGGATCTCTCATTAGACCAGCCTTGATTGCGCAATAGAGGCAGGCAATTAGTGGATGTGTTTTGAACCTGTGACTTGTTCAAAACCAAGCTAGTTTGTGTGTAACTTCATGAGATAGTCCTGAGTACTTGTGAGGAGTATTGTACTGAGTTTGTTACATGTTTTCTCCATTATAATATACACAATAGCTGCGGGGTTTTCAGCTATAAGCTTTCCCCATACATACTGTGTTAATGTGTATGATGATTTGATGTGCTATCGCTTATTTTATTTCCGCATGTGTGATGATCTGAGTGGAAGAGATTATGTGTTGCATATAAATTCGAATTGTATGTGATCAGGATAGTCTCGGTGGATAATTAATCATTATTCAGCAAATTTCTACAGATTTAATGTGTCAGACAGTGGGACCGCGCTTGGTGCATTGAGTTAAAATATGTGCAAGTGGCATCAGGGAAGCCGCAAATGGAAAAATTCATCATGCGATGAAGCATGAGTGGGAGAAAAACATGACCGGAGGTTAGCTGGTGGGGTACCTCCACTGGAATATTTGACCCCCACCAATTGATTGGAATGAGTAGCCCAGATCAACAGCGGGGGCACAACTCTGTGATCAATTTCATACTATGGAGTCCTGTCGACGACAGTCGACAGGACCCACGATGCCAACAAACAAGCTGTTTGTGTCCTCCAAGTCACCCTCCACATCACTTCCAATCTTCTTGTCAATCATTCCACAATTCATCACATTTCCATATTTTTTTCTCACTCGCTCATTTCTTCCTCCTATAAAAGAGATTTTTGTCAAAATTGTGTCCATGTCTACATATTGAACATCTAAATCTCGCCAATTCTCATATGAGCTTCCAATTCAACATCCAGTCATCGATCACCTCAACAAAACCAGGTAACCTGTGCAACTATTCTTGAAACTTGTCCAAAATGTTAAAGAAAGTTGTTATTATTGGGTCCTCCACTCACATCCCATTAATGGACAAAGAGGAAAACATTGTAGACATTGTCTACACAAGAGACCACCCTCTCTTTTATTAGCATGTCATCCTAAACCAAGAAAGGTCCCCCATTTACTTTGCTTTGATTAAGTCTGGAGCCTTGTTAGTTTTTGTTCCACAGACCTACCTGTTTCTAGAGTTTATCCATTGGTTGGTCTCTACCATGTACCCTCAAAAATTCTTTTTCATGAACCAATAGTGTTGAAAATGCAGCAAGATGATGGAGCTTAGTGAAATGAAGTCGCCTTCACTAAGTGGGCCCGCAGGCAAATTCTGGCGCAAAGTCTATTTTTAGACTATGTCTATTTTTAGACATATGGAGCATGGTCCAAGGGTTGTTATGTTATTCTTGGAGTATTGGTCATGTTGGTAAAAATAGATGGACCTCTATTTTTTGACCTATGGGTGATGTCTATTTTTAATTTTATTTTATCCTAAAAATAGGAAGTCAAATATTATTTACCCTTAATAATATTTGGACTATAAACAGTTTACTCTCTTGTAGCATTTCGATTCTGACCTTGGAAGTGGATCATACATCTCAGAAAGCGGAGGAATTCATTATTCCTAAGGTTTGGTGAGCACATGCACTTAGTTTAGCAGTTAGGTTTTTGATGGCGAGATTTGGTGGAGTTAATGAGACAGCTAGTGGAGTTGTGTTCTGTTTATTTTGGTTGAACTAGTTGAGATTAGTTTAACTAGCTAATCAATTAGTTATGAGTGGAGTGAATTAAATATTATTTAATTCATTAATTAGTAACTCATTATTCAACTCAAGAACACATCGGTTCACTACAGTGCATGATCAGTTCAGTGGAGACCAGTGAAAGAGGTAGATGAAAGGGTGGAGTTAGCTATCAGTGGCGACATCAGTTGTGCATGAGATTTGCACCACACTTGGAGGAATTTCCCATGATGATTGCGCTGTCAAGCCAAGGAGATTCGAACCTTGGATCTCTATTTATACAGGCCATGATTGCGCAATAGAGGCAAGGCAATTAGTGGTGAGTTTTGAACCAGTAACCTGTTCAAAACCAAGCTAGTTTGTGTGTAACTTTATGAGAAAGTACTGAGTACTTGTGAGGAGTATTGTACTGAGTTTGTTACATGATTTCTCCATTATAATATACACAATAGCTGCGGGGTTTTCAACTATAAGCTTTCCCCATACATACTGTGTTAATGTGTATGATGATTTGATGTGTTATCGCTTGATTTATTTTCCGCATGTTTGATGATCTGAGTGGAAGAGATTATGTGTTGCATATAAATTCAAATTGTATGTGATCAGGATAGTCTCGGTGGATAATTAATCATTATTCAGCAAATTTCTACATGGTATCGGAGCTATTGAAGCAGAGATTGATCATCATAGTGATTACAAACTTATTTCGGTAGACAGAGTCTGCATGCGGGCCAGGTAGCCTCTGGATCCATCCTTTCTTTTGAAAGGTGATATATCCAGTAAATGCCCCTTGCAGTCAATCTCTGTGCTAGAAATAATTTGTTCTCACAGATCTAGAGCGGTTGAGCTTTGAGGTGGAATTCGAATTTTGCAGCAGTTTTGTTTTCTTGGTGCCGGTGTTGAAAATTTCTTTCAACGGTTTGCGACTCGAATATGCTCTTGAAGGCAGTTCGAATTATGTTGCATGGAAGGATCGCATGGAGGCAGTATTAGAAGATAATGGTCTTAAGGAGTTCATGGATACGGATGTCCAAAAGCCCACTGATCCTGCTGAAGTCGAAGTATGGCAAAAGAAGATGGCGAAATGTCGAAGGATCCTGTTGGAGGGCGTCAAGGATCATATTGTATCCAACCTACATGGAAAGGCTTCTCCATTTCTAATGTGGAAAGCTTTGACGGATCTATTCCAGAGTAAGAGTGACCAAAGGAAGCTGGCGCTCAAAGATAAGCTCGGGAACATCAAGATGGAGAAGGGCGACAGTATCGCCAAATACCTCACGAAGTTCACTCAATGCAGAGATGAGCTGGGAAGTGTGGGGGTGACTGTCGAAGATGAGGACATGGTCGACCTGGCTCTCCTTGGTCTTTCGAAGGCTTGGCACTCATATCAAGATAGTTTCAATGGTCGGGAGAAGCTGCCGGGATGGGAGCGCCTTTGGGCAGATCTCATGCAGGAGGAGATAAGGAGGACTACTCAGGATGGATCTTCATCAAAGGGAGCTGATGAAGAAAATTGCGCTTTGGTTGCCAAAGCAAAGAAGGGGAAGGGTAAGAAAACTTCTCATTCCGGTGCAAAGGGCAAGAAGCAGGATATGGCGAAAGTGAAGTGTTTTCACTGCCATGATCACGGACATTATGCTACCAATTGTCCAAAGAAAAAGAAGAACAAGCAAGCGGGAAGATCTGCAGATGGAGAAGCTTTGGCTTCACAGTTCGAGCTTGACTTTTCACTGATCGCATGCTTGGTTTCAAGTGTGATGGGATCGGTATGGTTCTTGGACAGCGGTGCGTCATTTCATATGACGGGAGATCGGGATTTGTTCTCAGATCTGGAGGACAAAGATTTGGGTGTGCACATCGAGATGGGCGATGATGGTAGATACAATGCGACTGGTATCAGTACCATATCCTTTCAAAGGGAGTCTGGTAAGCCCTTTGTATTGAAGGATGTCATGCATGTACCTGGGTTGAAGAAGAACTTGATCTCTGTGGCGATGTTGGAGGATAAGGGGTATGATGTGGTCTTCAGCGAAGGAAAATCATTCCTGCGCAATAAGACTACTGGAGAGACCCGGAAGATAGGGGTTCGAACCAAGAACCTTTATCAGTTGCAGGTAGATGGTTGCGCAGCTATGGCATGCAAGGCGGGAGAAGTGGTGAGCCGGGATGATGAGGGCGAACTGTGGCACAGGAGATTGGGCCACCTTCACCCTGGAGCTTTGAAGATTCTGCAGCAGATTTCTACTGGGCTTCCTAAGGGCACTCTTGCGCAGTCAGATCAGTGCAAGGGGTGTACTTTAGGGAAGTATGTGAAAGCCACCTTTCATGAGAAGGATAGTCGCGCCACGGCGATCCTTGAGAGAGTTCACACAGACGTGTGTGATCCTTTCTCAATTGCTTCGATAGAAAAGCACAGGTATTATGTGATCTTTTTTGATGATTTCTCTCGAAAGTGTTGGATCTTCTTCATGCAGAAGAAGAGCGATACATTCGCGAAGTTCTGTGAGTTTAAAGCACTGGTCGAGAAGGAGTCGGGGAAGAAGGTGATTGCTCTAAGGAGTGATAACGGTGGTGAATTCATCTCGGCTTAATTCAAGGAGTTCTGCAGCGCAGAAGGGATTCGGAGAGAGCTCATCGCACCCCATAACCCACAGCAGAACGGGGTGGCTGAGCGGAAGAACAGAACGATCGTGGGTGCTGCACGGGCGATGTTGCATGATCAGGGCCTACCCCTTCACTTGCGGGCTGAGGCATGCAATACAGCAGTGTATGTGCAGAACCGTTGTCCTCACAAGGTTCTTGGCATGAGTACACCGGAGGAGGCTTATTCTGGCAAGAGGCCTGATATTTCCCATTTGCGGATTTTTGGTTCTCCTGTCTACATGCATGTGATGAAGGATGTGAGAAGGAAGCTGGATCCAACTGCTGAGGTTGGAATATTTTTGGGGTACACTGATACACCTCACAACTACCAGGTGTATTTGTCAGACAGTCGCAAGACTGTTGTGCGACGGGATATAAAATTTCAGGAGGAGAAAGCCATGCGGTGTTCGCTTGAGAGGGAGCTACACTTGCATGCAGATGAGGAGCTGTTAGTTCCTAAGGAGGAGCTTCCGGATGTGGATCAGCCACAAGAGGAGGTTCAGGAGGTGGAAGAAACCACCCATGCAGCGCCAACCATCAGAGGGCGCATGCGCACTACGGAAGCTGAGCGACTGGCTCGGGATGCAGAGAAGGTTGTAGGACCACCTACAGCACAGCGCAGACAGAGACAGTCACCGGATCGGTACACTGGATACATGGCTCTTATGAGTCAATGTGTTGTGACAGAGCCATCCTCTTTTGAGGAAGCTGTGGAGGAACCCGCATGGTTTGATGCCATGATCGAAGAATATGATTCGATCATCAGGAACAGTGCATGGGAGATTGTCCCAAGACCGGTTGGGAAATCAGTTGTAGGTTCGCGATGGATCTACAAGGTGAAGCAGGCGGCTGACGGGAGTGTGGAGAAGTACAAGGCGAGATTTGTCGCCCGTGGCTTCTCACGGATCGAGGGGATTGACTATGAGGAGACTTTTGCACCTGTCGCAAGGTACTCTTCCATACGGACGATCCTTGCTCTCTCAGCGCAGATGGGGTGGCACATTCATCAGATGGATGTGAAGACTGCGTTCCTCAATGGAGGTATTGAGGAGGAGGTGTACATAGAGCAGCCTGAAGGTTTTGAGATCTTCAGCAGTGAGTCGCATGTGTGCCGACTCAAGAGAGCACTGTACGGGCTGAAGCAAGCACCTCGTGCTTGGTACACTCGGATAGACAGCTACTTCACCGGGCTTGGATTCTCCGAGAGTGAGGCGGATCCAAACCTGTACCAGATTGTGGTGGAGGGGAAGCTGTTGATCATCGTACTGTATGTAGATGATCTGATTTTGACTGGCGACGAGCAGTTGATACTTTCATGCAAGGAGGATCTTGCACGAGAGTTTGAGATGAAGGACCTGGGCATCCTTCATTATTTCCTGGGATTGGAGATTTGGCAGCGCGGTGGAGGACTGTTTGTTTCTCAGGGCAAGTATGCCCGGGAGATTCTGGAGAGGTTCAACATGCAAGGCTGCAAGCCTGTTGATACCCCTCTTCCTGGAGGTTGGAGGAAGGGAGATGCTACTTCGGAGGAGGTGGTGGATGCCACTGTCTATCGACAGTTGGTGGGGTCGTTGATGTATCTGGTCAATACTCGACCCGATATATGCTATGCAGTTAACCAGCTTTCGCAAGCTATGGTTAAGCCTACCAAGCTCTTTTGGAAGGCGGGAAAGCATGTATTGCACTATATCAGAGGCACATCGGGATATGGTCTATGGTACAGACAGGAGGATGGAGTGAAGCTTTCTGGCTTCACTGATGCAGATTGGGCAGGGAGCCCAACGGACCGAAAGAGCACTTCTGGAGGAGTTTTCAGCATTGGGTCGACAGCAGTTTCCTTGTACAGCAGGAAGCAGAGATCCGTGGCACTCATTTCAGCAGAGGCCGAGTACATGGCAGCTAGCTTGGCTGCATGCGAGGCTATTTGGATGAGGAAGATCCTCATTGAATTGTTCGGGTTGCATTTGGAGCCTACAGTGATTTACTGTGATAACCAGAGTTGCATTAAACTCTTGGCTAATCCATTATTTCATGATAGATCCAAACACATCGACATCAGGTACCATCATATCAGAGATTGTGTTCAGCGGAGAATCATGATGCTTTCATATGTTCCCACGGAGGATCAGGATGCTGACATCTTGACGAAGGCGCTCACCAGGAGCAAGTTCGAATTCCACAGAGGCAGGATAGGGGTTGCGGATAATCCATATCTTGCTGAGAGGGAGTGTTGAAAATGCAGCAAGATGATGGAGCTTAGTGAAATGAAGTCGCCTTCACTAAGTGGGCCCGCAGGCAAATTCTGGCGCAAAGTCTATTTTTAGACATATGGAGCATGGTCCAGGGGTTGCGGTATGTTATTCTTGGAGTATTGGTCATGTTGGTAAAAATAGATGGACCTCTATTTTTGGACCTATAGGTCGAAGTCTATTTTTAGACTGCCTATCCTAAAATAGGGAAGTCAAATATTATTTACCCTTAATAATATTTGGACTCTAAACTTCAGTTTACTCTCTTGGAGCACTTCAGTTCGAGCTACAGAAGTGGCTCATGCATCTGACAGAGGAATTACGCTATTTCCAAGGGTTTGGTGAGCTCATGCATGGTTGACTTCAGTTAGGACTTCAGTGGCAGAAGTTTGGTGGAGTTGATGAGACAGTTGGTGGAGTTGTGTTCGGTTTAACTTAGTTGAACTAGTTGAGATTAATTTAACTAGCTAATCAACTAGTAATGAGTGGAGTGAATTAAATATTATTTAATTCATTAATTAGTAACTCATTATTCAACTCAAGAACACATCAGTTCACTACAGTGCATGATCAGTTCAGTGGAGACCAGTGAAAGAGGTAGATGAAAGGGTGGAGTTAGCTATCGGTGGCGACATCAGTTGTGCATGATATTTGCACCACACTTGGAGGAATTTCCCATGATAGTTGTGCTATCGATCCCAGGGTCGATCCTTGGATCTCGATTTGAACGAGGCCATGATTAGCTTGACTTAGGCAAGGCAATTGGTAGTGAGTTTTTGGACATTCAACACAATTAAACCAAGCTAGTTTGTGTGCTTAACTTCATAAAGATAGGCTCTTTAGGTACTTGCCATGAGGAGTATTTCTTGGAGTTTGTTACATGATTTCTCCATTATAATATACCAATAATGGGTTTTCAGCTATAAGCTTTCCCCATACATATTGTGTTAATGTGTATGATGATTTGATGTGCTATCGCTTGTTTTATTTCCGCATGTGTGATGATCTGAGTGGAAGAGATTATGTGTTGCATCTAAATTCAAATTGTATGTGATCAGGATAGTCTCGGTGGAAAATTAATCATTATTCAGAAAATTTCTACAAATAGGGGTAAAATTTCTTCCAGGTGTCAGCTCAGTTGATAAGGCAATCATTTTTCTATCCCTCTACAGAGTCATATGTGAGTTTCACTGATGAATCCCTCTCTTCATATTTTCAAGAATTGTTAGGTCCTGGGTTACCCAAATTTTATTTTATCTCATGTCTGAAAAGGCAAAGTTCTCCTTGGAGTCAGACAATTTTCCTTTAAGTACCTTTGATGAAGATGTATGACCAATTATTCAAATTTTGGCCAAAATCCTATGGAAAGAAGATGACATGGTGGTAGATAAGTAAATTATGGGAATTTTTTCTTTAATGATGAAGCCTAGAGTAGTTTTGGATATTCCCACTTATGTGGAGAATGCTATCAATAATAAATTTATGAGTTTTCAATCACTGGCAGTTTCGGGTTTCCTTCTCTGGTCACCTATTTGTTTCTTTACATTAATGTGGATACCTATACTCAGTTGGGGTTGAATATTGTTAATTTGAATTTAAAAAAACATTCAGTGGTCTTTTGGATAGACCTGGTGAGAAAGGAGGTGGGAAATGAAGGACTGTTTGAATTTACCTCGTATTTCCTTCCTAATGTATATGCAATTTTAAATGGAGTGTCTGCACCAAGATTATTGCCTGAAGCTTGGTCCTTTTTGAAATTAAGTAAATATGTGAGATATGGAGATTGGTTTTGTCATGAATAATATATTGAAATTAGATTATTTGGAGCTAATATAGAGCCTTTTAAACTACCTTTATTTTTTCCCATGAGATTATTTTCCTTGGAGTTCATCAATCAAGGTCTTAATGTTGACCAGGTCCATTTTGTACTAGTGAAGAAAGGTCATATGTTTAAACTACCTAGGACAGTAGGGCCATTCATTGTAAATACCATACAGGCCCTGGAGGTTGCTCACAAAATGTTGACTGACATGCATTTGTCATTGGATGGGAAATGGGATTATGACCCATACCATGTGATTTCAAAAAGTAGAGTGGAGAATGGTTATTCTCCATTTGTTCATGAATCAAGGACAGAAATGGAGAAGCTGGAAAATGGAGGACAAACCTCTACATATGTACATATGGAGGTGGAAACCCCTCATCCTACTGAGAAGGGGCTTAAAACAGGAAGAGAGGAATTAATTGATTTGGTGAGGGGTGTAGAAAATGAAGCTAAGAAGGAAAATACCATGGAGGAGGGAAGCTCTTTAGTTGTGCCTGCATACTCTTTGAAATTGGGAGATATTTCTTGTACTCCTTCATCTCCTCTTCTAGAGGGTAAAATTTATGATTATTTGTCAAGTATTAAGCAAGTGTTCACTCAAATTGAAGAAAGAAACAAAAATATAAGAGAAAACATTGAATCTCGGTCTAAAGCTCAAATTTCCCTTAAGCAAACCAGATTATTGACAAACATGGACTTAGAGAAAGATTAGTTAAGGATATATTTTTCTCATCCTTCAACCATGAATTTTACTTCTACTACCTCTTTCAAAACTGTTAACTTAACAGTGGATGCTAAGAAAATTCCTCTTCCTGATAAGATTAACTTTCATATGCAGACAGGACAGTTTATATTTAATGATTTGAATAATACCACTTCATCTGATACCAAAGGTGAAAAAAATGTTGAGAAAAGTGATCAAATAGTTGAAGTTGGAAAATTCTAACTCAAGGGCTTATTCCACACAAAATGAGGAATTGAAGAAAATAATTGTTAAAAATGGTGTTGATCCTGAAGACAGATCAACAATTCAGAAACTGTTGCAGCCTGTTGAATCTAAAATTCAAATTTTGAATAAGAAGCTTAAGCTTCCAATGGGTGAACATCATATGGTTACTGAAGTAGCCCAAGTGGATACAAATAAAGAGCATTTGTTTCAAGCTATGTTCACCAAATATCAAGAAATAGCTAAGCTGAAAGACACAGGTTAGATGTTACAGAAAAGAATAGATTATCAAGTTTGTATAGTGGTTATTTAATCAAATTCAAAAGACCCTGTTGCCCAATTAACTCAATTCTCAAATGACTTAAGATTGGCAGAAATTGATATAAATAAAGCTCAGATGGATTTAGAAGGTGCTTCTAAAATACTCAAGGTTACATAGAATGAGTTACACATGACCCGGGATAATGCAAAAAAGTATAAGCAGGATTGTTAGAATTCCTATAAGGATATCAAAGAGCTGAAGGAGAAAGTGAAGGGAAATTTGTCCCTTATACAAGCTAGGGAAATTATTTGGAATGAGATCATTGATGTTGTCAAGAACATATGGGATTTACTGATCATTTTTGGGGAAGAAAATAATATTGTAAGAGATCTGGAAAATTGCATTGTTTCAAACAAAGAGAACTTGCAAAACAGGGCCTCATATGCCAAGATATTGATTTATTTTATTAATTCTAAAACTGCTCAAGAACTGAAGGATTTTGGAATTGAAGACAAGACTCGATGTGTGTTGGAGTTTAACAAGATGATCATGAAGAATTCATACAAGAAGACTACAGAGAAAAAGCTGAATGAAGTCAAAGAATAAGTGGTAAGATTTAATTTGTTATTTGATAAAAGAACCAGAGCTGGTTTTCCATCCTGTTGGGACCAGGAAGTAAATCCTCTCCCTTGGGAGACATATGAAAAATTGTTGGTAGAGGAAAAGAGTAAAGTTGGAAACACACATGAAAATACTACTATCTTGAAGGGAGCCAATGATTGTGAATTTTCTGCATGAAGACTTTTAGCTATTATGGATGATGAAAACCTTATTTTCAAAAAGACCCTCATTTTCCAGGATCACAGATTTCGTAATGGCTCATGTCAAGCTTGCTAATTGTCCCAGCTTGAATGTAGACTTGTGGAAAAATTGCAAGGAATGGATGTCTCCACAAGTTAATAATGCAGGTGCAGGAAATTCTTTCATTCCAGGATCTTAGGCCTCTGCCACCTCATGATCAAATGATACTTCAAATTTACTTTACTTTGTTTTACTGCAAATGTTTTAATTTTCTAATTTTTATTGTAATATTCGAAGAAAACAGTTTGGGAAGTTGGCAGTTCCATAACTTTCCATTTTTTAATAATGTATTTAAGACTTTTTCAAGAAATAAATGAGTTACGAACTTTGGGCCTCAGAATTTTTGGCAATTTTGTACTTTGTCTTTATGAAATTAATAAATCTTTTCAGAGAATTTTCCAGGAATTGATGAATGTGTTGAGTTCTTCTTGTTCCATCTTATGTATGTCTCTTCTGTTGCAATAAAGTAATGAAGCTTATGGTATCTAATTTACATATGTGAGTTAGAGTAAATTTCCTTAATAATGCGCTCCTTTATTCTGAAATCATTTCTTGCCATTATTTTCTTCTAAAACTAGAGATAATAGTTTCTGTGATTTACAACATATTGTTAATGGTCTTTCACTATCATTTCATCTTCTCCTGTTCATGCACATTTATCATTTAAATGAACTTGGAAGAGTTGTGTTATAATTAAATATTAAATGGTTTAAGATATAATTCTAGGGTTACAATATGAAGGGACAACAATTAATTTTATTTTCAAGGGATAGTGAATGTCTCGGGCACCAATCTCCTTACAGCCAAAGATTGTCTCCCAAGGAAAAACATCTAGTATGGGTCATATCACGTAATTAAATCATTTTTTGCATTAGTACCTTTGTTTCCATGTTATTTATCATTCCTTAATTTTCCATAAAGTTCTGAGTAGTGGCTTGAGTCCTAGCCTTGAAAAAGCGGCATAGCATCTAGAGTCGTTGGCATAGAACTAGCTAGAAAAGTCCACAGTTGCTAGCATGCCTTGTTATGGGGGCAACTATAAGGCCTTAGTAGCTTGCAATTCTTGTCACGGGAGTGACTAAGGGTCCAGGTTAGTCAAATTTTGAGTTATCTCAGGGGTTGATTGCCTAGAAGGGTTGGTTGGATCCTTAGCATTCTGTAGCATGTGTGGAAGGTTAGTTTGGTTGTGTTATATTAGTTCCACTTCCTTAAGGTGACCTTGGAGGTTTAATCACATCATTGTGTACTCTTGTCATATGTTTACCCCAGTGGACCAGGTATCTTGGGTAAATATGGGAGGAGGGTGTTACACTCTCCTTCGACACATGGCGATATCCCTAATAAGATCACTAAGACCAACTAATGAAACCTAAAGTCATGTCAAATGTAGCCTTATGAAAATAGTGTTTCAAAGTTATTTTCTTGTGATTTTTTAAATAATTTATGGAGGGACATTAATATCAATGCCAATATCCAACTAGGTTGATGATGTCGTGTGGAATCAAGTGGAATGATGATATCAAGTAGAAACCCTCCTAAGGTCAGTTACCCAGTTTTTGTGGATTAGGGAAAGAGGATAGAACCATATAATATAAATTAACCCCTTGAGTAGACAAGGAAAATTATGAAACCATAGCCCCACTAAAAAATATACCTCCAAAGGGATATGGATTCAACCATAATGTCAACTATGGCATGAAATAAAACGCTTATTAAGGAACCTTAGGGTATGGCCTAATTGTTGGTTGTGGATCATGGTTATCTTCTTGATTTAGAGGTCTTATCTTTTAGTCACATTTTAACCATAGTACCTAACAAGGGGTGTAGAGGGGCTTTCCCCCCTACTAGTATTGCCAAGGGGGGATTTGATTCAATGCCAATTCTTTAGAGCCCCCCTAGTGGTGGTTCAAGGGAAGTTCCCATGGAGAGAAATTTTTGGGAAAATGGCCTTGTAAAATATTGCAATTTCATACTCAAAATGGACTTTTCATCATTAGGTCACAAATTTAACAATAGATGTTATTTTATGTTAGGATTTGTTTTCCCTATAATAATACCCTATTGTATGAGTTAATTGTATTGCAATTATGTATTATTGGGAGAGAATTGAGAGGAAGGAGACTATGACTATAAAGAGAAAATGAGCTTGCAGCAAATGTGTTGCAAATTGTAATCCCTTAATTTTTCTAGATGAAATGAAATAAAGGATTGGATATTTCTCCATGGGTGTATCCCAAATTGGGTGAACCACGTATGTTGGTGTTTCATTCATATTGTTACATTCCATGTTTTATTTTTGAATTAATTTTGATTTTATTACTCAATGATTTCATTCCTAGCAATTGCTACTAGAGCTGAAGGTTTATTTGGTTGATAAAACTCATACGAAAGGGGGGTTCTTGGTTTGAGAAGGAGTAATGGTAGAAGAATTTTTTTGGGCCAAGGATTTCAATGGCCAAAACTATCAGTTATAGAAGATGTAAATGGAATATTATAGATACCAGAAAGATCCTTTTATACATTTGAGCATAATAGCAAAGATATCAATGGCTATGAAACAATAATAATGGGAGATTATTCATAAAAAGGCATTGGAAACAATATAGTTTTCATGGAAACATAGATGGATTTCAAAATTTCCAAATAATAAAAAATGGAGGGTTTAATGATGATGCTTTCTAAATTGTATGAAAACCCCTCAAATTCCAAAAAGGTATTTCTTATGAAGCATTTATTTAATATGAAGATGCCATGAGGTGGGTTTGTTGCTAATAATTTAAATGAATTTAACACATTCACCAATCAATTGAGTTATGTATGAGTAAACTTTGATGATGAGGTTAGGTCTCTTATGATTTTTTTCTCATTACCAAAAATTTGGAATAGATTGGTCATGGTTGTGAGTAATTTTGTCACTGGTTAAAATATTTGAAAGTTCATTGATGTATTTGTTGTTATCCTTAGCAATAAAATGTGATATAAAATCATAGGCAATATGTTAGGTAATGCTTTGAATGTATATAACAGGGGAATACAAAGGGAGAGAGGAAAGAGGTCAGGGAATATTGGAAAGTCTAGGAAGATAAAATCCAAATCCAAAGCAAGGTTGGAATGTTAATATTATGGGAAGAAATAACGCAAGAATAAAGATCATCAATCTATAAAAAAAGGGGAGATGAAAAATAAGAGAATAATAAGGAAGAAAATGTATCAGGTGATGTGTTACAATAATATTTAATCCGTTGGATAGATAACATTTTTTATTCTTAGATTTTAGACTCATGGACTTCATTTCATGCAACACCACATGGGAGATATGTTCAAGATAATATTCAAAGTGATTTTGGACAAGTTTATTTGGGTTATGATGAATAATGTTAAATTGTTAGAAAGGATAAGGTATGGATAAAATTATAGAATGGAAATTAATGGTTATTGAAATAAGGAACATTCCTAAGTTAAAAAGGAAATTTCATTTCTACAAGGTAGTTTGGAAGTGAATATTGTATATCACGTTTAGAATAAATTCACAGAAGGTCACAAGAAGATATTTTATAATAACAAAATGAGAGAAGGTAGGTACATTGTATTTATGTGTAGGTAATTTTAACCTTTCTATTTCTTTAGCCTCTACAGGAGCAGATACAACATTGTGGAATCAAATTCTTGGGAACATGAGTGAGAATGGGATGTAGATTCTCCACTCAAAGAAATTATTGCCAAATTTGAAGAAGGTTGATTTGGACTTTTGTGAGCATTGTGCTTATGGAAAACCAAAATGATTTAGAATTCTCAAATTTATGAAGGAAAATAAGAGTTAAAAGTTAGAGCTTGTGCATACAAAATATATGGGGACCAACTTAGGTATCATCTATCAGTGGTTGTTATTACTATGTTACTCTTATTGATGATGCAACTAGGAAAACTTGGGTTTATTTCATTAGAAAAAAAATCTAATGTCTTTGATACTTTTAATAAATGGAAAGTTTTGGTTGATAATGAGTCAAGAAATAAGTTGAAGTGTCTCAAATCATACAACGGAGGCGAATATTGTAGCAAGGATTTTGATAGCTACTATTCAAACCATGGGACTCATAGAGAGAAGACAGTTTCAAGAATGCCACAAGAAAATGATGTGTCAAAAAGGATAAACAGGACAATCATAGACTATGCAAGGAGTATGAGATTTAATGTCGGATTTCCCCTATAGTTTTGAGCAGATGTTCTAGATATTGTTGTATACTTAAGAAATAGAATTCCTTAAATTCTCTTGGACAGTTGAATTCCAAAATAGGCATAGACAAGTACAAAGGTAAAATAATCATATGTGAATCATTTTTGTTGTGAAGCGTCCATATTAATAGAGGACATAGTAAAAATCCTAAGCAAAAATACAAGAAGTCTACTTTTGAATTGAGGCTTTTGTGATCCATAAGATTTTTCATAAATTGTTTGGTTAAAATCACATGAGAATGAGCTTTGTCGACACGTTTCGAGCCAACAAGTGCGGTTCATCTTCGAGACAAGATGAGAGATCAGATCTAAACATTAAGCTTAAATAGATGTAAAGAGGTCCCAAACTAATTATTAGGAAAAACGGCTAGTTTGACCTAGATAGATTAGCCAGATTTTATATTTAAATTTCATTTTGTTAAAGATTTAAATAAAATAGTTTTAATAAATTATTATTATTTTTAAAAAAAATAATAATAATTAATTAATTTTTTAATAAATATGGTGAAAAATGATATCTAACTTCTCCTTTCCATGAGGTCAGATGACACAAGTGTCATCTACAAACCTTTTCCATAACTTTGGCTGGAACGAAGTTGAGGAAAGGGCCTTGGATTCGAAGTCTTCCATGAAAAGATCCCATAGTAGTAGATCCCAGGGCGTGAAAGCCTTTCTTAAAGCAAAAAAAGGTCCCAAGATTAAAAAATATCCCAAGGAATATTCTGGTGGTGTGCACCTTCCCTTTATTCAAGGGACCATTGATAAGATCGCGAAGATTCTTAAAAAACATAATGTTTCTTCATCCTTTAGACCCCTTAACACTATTCGCAAATCTCTTAGAGGCCAAAGATCTGATAAACCCCAGGGATGGGAAAGGTGTATACATCATTCCATGCTCCTATGGGACTCCATACATTGGATAAATGGGTTGATCAATAAATCAAAGGATTTGTGAGCATGCTGCTGACATTAAGCATAGAAGATCCCACTCCTCATCCTTAGTTGAACATGCAAAAAAGACTAACCATCACATCTGCATTGAAGAGGCTAAAGTTATTCCTAGGATTGACCATTTTCATCACCGTAAGTTAAGGGAGGCGTTAGAGATCGAAAAAATACCTGTCAATCTCAATAGGGAAGATGGCTGGAATATTAGTAGGTGTTGGATCCCTGCCCTTTATTCCTATTTGTTAGGTCGACCCTTTTTTTTTAATTAATAAATAAATAAGTAAAATTATTAAAATTATTTAATATAAAACTTTAAATAAAATTTAAAAATATTATTATTATTATCATCATTATTATTATTATTATTATTTTAACAAAATAAAATTTAGTCAAACTAACTGTTATTCCAATTGGCTAGTTTTAGGTCCTCTCTTCGTTTTAAGTAGCTTTAAAAATAATTAATATTAAAATAAATTTTATTTATTTATTATTTAGACCTTTAAAATATATATATATAATTGAAAAAATTAATTTCTTAAAAAAAAAAAAATTGTATTATATAAACCTTTAACAAAAATAAAAAATAATAATAATAATTTATTAAAACTGTTTTATTTAAATCTTTAACAAAATCAAATTTAAATATAAAATTTGGTATTAAAATTTATTATATTTCTTTATTAAAAAAATAATTAATTAAATTTTTTATTTTGAAATAATAATAATTTATTAAAACTATTTTATTTAAATCTTTAACAAAATGAAATTTAAATATAAAATTTGGCTAATCTTACTAGGTCAAACTAGTCGTTTTTCCTAACAACTAGTTTGGGACCTCTCTACATCTATTTAAGCTTAATGTTTAGATCTGATCTCTCATCTTGTCATGAAGATGAACCACACTTGTTGGTTCGAAACGCGTCGACAAAGCTCATTCTCATGTGATTTTAACCAAAAAAATTCTACAAAAGTCTACTTTTATTGGATATGGAGTTAATGATTTTTTTATCGCTTATGGGATTATCAAATTCACAAAATAATTAGGACTAGAGATGTGGTATTCAATGAGAAGGTCATGAAAAAATATCAATTTCAATGAAAGAAATAGGAGAAGGGAAACATAGAACAAAATGTACTTCATTAAATCATAGAAAAATAAATTCCAAAGGTGCCATAAAATAAAATTAAAAATTAACAATAAAAGGTACCTGAAATTTTTACAAGTCTTGTTCAAAGATCAACCAAGTTAAGTAGATGATATCACCTAAAAAATTGATCACCTAACCATTTCTAACTAGGTGGATCAAAATACACCATGTAAGATTAATTTTATCATAGTAAAATAACTTTCACTATAGGAAATAATTTAGTAAACCATTTTTATTAAATTATTTTTTATTAAAATTAAGGAACCCCGTGAGGATAATTGAATAAATCATTATTTATTTAATTTTCTCAAGTAATAATTATTAAATCATTATTTGATAAGTATTCCTTCTCACATTTGACTAAATCACCTAGGAATAATTAAATAAATCACTATTTATTTATTATTCCTTAATTCTATTTTTGGAATAATTGTTAAACCATTATTTAATAATTATTTCAATTTCACACCTTTATTAATCCTCTCAAAGTAATTAATAAATCACTTTATTTGTTAATTAATTCAACCTTTTTCTAAATAAATATATTTGACCACTTTAAATATGTTTTCCCTCTCCAAAAAATATAATAAATTATCCCTAACGATTAGATATTGATTTGGTCAATAATATTTTATTATTTCCAATTTCGAGATTAACCCAATAATTTGTTATAAATGAGAGGGCTTTTCATTCATTCTTCACCATGAACATTGTCATCGTCACAATTATCATCTTCTCACAATTAAGCTCCCACTTTAGTTCCACTTTCTATTTTGGGTTTTCTACATATTGAGAGAAAAAAAGATCGTTGAAGCAAAAGGACATCAAAGGACCCATCCTATGAAGGGGGATTTGCAGATCCATGTTGTAAACCTCCTTCCCCAGGTGTTTCAAATAAAAATATTATTCATTCAAAGTCTTATTCTATTAGGTTATTGCATCGACTATTTCTTCTTGTTTTCTGTTTTGGATCGTATACAATGTTTTTGCTATAGGGTTTTCTTGCTTTTTCATTGTATATTTGAAGCATAAATATCCACATCTTGTCGCTAAGGTCACCTGTCACCAGTGACTTAAGTGAATCATTTTTGGTACATCTTCCTGAAATATTTACACTAAAAAATGGTGACCCCATTGGTTTAGTGATTCATATCCTTGGTGATTGTTGCTTTTGTTATCAATGAGTTGGTACAGATGGGTTGCTCCACCAAAAAACCTAGAGTAGATCTTTCAAACCAACTTCTAGCTGCAAATTAGCCTTTTTAGCCTGAGGGGGATCTCTCAAAGATATTGATAATATTATATAATTCAAACTCACATATGGCTAACTCTGAAAAAAGTGTTTCAAATGTGTTTAGTTGCAGGTGAAAAATGTATAGGATTCACTACCATTGGGCTTATGGAGTCAGTGTTAAGAAACTGAGTGACAATGGTTCTTCTAGTGGAATTTTAGGCATATAGATGTCTTTATGAAAAAGGAAATACACACAGATACACAGTAGTTTAATTATTAAAGGAAGTTAGAGCATGATTAACATGAATTCTATGTAATCAAACATCAAAGCACTGTAGGAAAAATAACAAGATACATGGGATAAGTACTCATGAAAACATCAAATGAATCTCAGGTGAAGAAAGAACCAACAACCACTGTATATTACTGATCAGAAAAAGTTTACAATAGTACTAGTGTAAATAACATCATCCAACCTTGTATTCTTCATAATTCTTCCTATTAATAGGCTTCAGTCACTTTATATTAGATCTGCCTACATGGCTATATCATCAAACACCTTTTCTAACACCTATCTTAACGATAAGAAAAATACATGGAAATGAAACTAACATCTACTACCTTTAGGACTTAGATACCTACTAGGACTCTACCACCTATTTATTATGTCAACTAACTGAAAAGACTACATATTTACATCGAATATGGTCATGTGCTTGGGTGGCACTGAACATGACCAAAACATTAATGCCCTCACTAAGTTAGGAGACATAGTCTTCCTACTTTTAAGGATGTGATTTTATGATAAATGATGAATTTATTCATGATAAGCTAGTCAACTAGACAACATTATCAAAGACCATGACTCCAACAAAATATTTCTCTGATACTCTTTAAACTTTCCATGTGGTTGGATGACCTCCAATGAACCATCAAAACTCAAAATTTCTACATAAAATTTCTCACTGTAGAAACAAGGGGGTCAAGGCAAGTTCGTAGCAAATTGATTTCACCAATCTATGCCACATGTTAGCCCTCTTTGCTGATTTGGAAATTTTTGTTGAGTCAAATGAGCTAAATACAAAATTTTTTCCCACCTTTATTTTGACCATATCCATGATTTTAAACAAAAATACACCTACAACCAGTTCGTAGAGAAATCTGGGCTTCAAGCCTGGGATTTTCTGTGAACTTGCGTCATTGACAGAAAAGTCAAAAATTTTGTCCTTTCTTCTTCAAAATTTTTCCTATGGTTCTGCAAATGTTGATTCTGAATGATGCAAAAATGTCAAAAAGGTAATTAGTCTGCTCTTCAAGCTTTGGAAGCTTCACCTTTGGCAATTGGAGCCTGAATCCCTTCAAGTTCATTTATGACTGTGATTTTGAGACCCTTTTTCTTTAACTCTAACTGTATCATCTCTATTTTCTCTTCTAGCTCTTTGACCTGGCCTTTGAGTTTCTTTCTTTCAGCTTGCAACCATAAATTTCTCTTTCTTGTGTGCTTCATTACCTTTCATAAAGGAAGTGTCCTTTTCAGAAGTTTTTTGGCATTGGTCAATGACTCATCATATTGATTTAGTTGCTCATTTACCTTTTCTTTGAAATCTTCCATCAACTTCCAATCTACCTTGGCTTCTTGCAACTCCAATTTGGTCTCAATAACCTCTTCTCTAGCCTCTCTTAACTGCTCTTTTAACATCCGCACTTCAGTTTTCTCAACCATTTTCTCTTTACCCTTCCTTTTCACAATGATATCCTCTGTTGCTGGAGACAAATCAATGATATCTTCTGTGAGAGGTTTCTTGCCTTTGTCAGTAATATCTATATTTTTACTTGCCATGAAACCTTTGGAAAGTTCCAGCCTGGTGAGTGGTTTTCTTGGCTAAAATATAAATCTTGCAAGTTTTCGAAGTGGTTTTCGAAGTTGTACTTGTGAAATTCACTACAAAATATTTTGATATCTGAGAATGAAAAACTTGAAGTTTTTGGTAGAATTTCATGCATCCAACGTTGCTGAAATATTCTACAAAGTTGGGGTCTTCATTGAGTAACTTATGATCCATGGGTTCATATCCTATGTAGGAGCCTCCTTTCTTTGTTTTCTTCTTCATGTCCATCCTCCTTTATACAATGCTGCTTTTTTTGAGACTGTGACACCTACAAAGAGACAAAAGAACAACAAGTTGCTTGTGATGGAGTTGGACTCTTCTAGGATGATAATCAACTGATGAATGCAAAGGTCGAAGGGAGGATGATAGAGAGGGTCTTTGGAGATGAGTTTAAATAGGTGAAATTTGAATATGGGAGGGATAATGTCAAATGGGAGGAGTGAAGTGTAATGATGAATGCCACTCATGATTACACATGTTTGGATGACTCTAATAACCAATCATGCGACCTCACATTCACCCTAAACCTATAAAAACTTGACAAATCATCATACCCTTTATTGGTGCAAAAAAACATGATTCTGCAATGTTTTCCGTTATAAATATAGCATATTCGCTACAGACTGGCCTGGTGATTCCATAGTGAAAATGACCTATTTGTAGTTATATTCGCTTCAGACTTAGGAAAAATCAGACATATGGCCACTACCTAAATCTAAACCAATGCATGTAGACCTTGGGTAGATTTTGATGGATTTGACTTTGATAACATTCTTATGAGAAATTCTAATCTACAGATAAACTATTTTTCCCTGAGTTTGGTGTTCCTTCACTCAGAACAACAAAAGAAAGGTAAATGTTATTTTCTCTAAAATAGACAGAAATATAGAAGGGATAAGTACCTACTTGTGATCCTTCACTCTCGTTCGTCTTCTATTGTCATTCTCGTCACTCTTGATCTACCTGAAACCTTCTTGATCAATACCTACAATCAAAGACAGAAGACAACAAATGGCATATAGATATATATTATATATACCTTAACCAATTGAACAAATTAAATTTGAGAATACATACAGATTTGAGAATACATTCACAAGATATAACTGCATATATGAGAGAAAGAACATATATCTTTATTGAGATAATAGGAGGAGTAGATTACAACCATTGGATCAGTTCGTCGTCAACCTACTCCAACTTCATTTCATCCTCATCACACTAAGCATCATCTCAATAGCATAACAATACTTCATCTCTCAATAGTTGAGAATCCAATAGCATAACAGTACATAAATTTCTTCCTCCCTTGCACTTAGATGAGTGCTCAATTTATAGGGAAATTGTAGGTAGTTTCTCAATAAATGATATTGAATGTGTTTCTAATAATAGGTGAGACATGTTTCTAGGTTCAATGGTGATGGATGAACACATGTATTCTAAGTATGACACCTATGAGTTCTTCTAGAAGGCACTGGATAGGTGGAGATTCCCATAACAATGATGATTTCGCTCCTAGGAGACCAACGCACCCTTAAGTATTAGGAAGTGCTTCGCAAAGCACCCTTTGATGGGGGTAAGTGCTTTGCAATGCACTTAGGCCCATTCATAGGAGAATTTATGAGTCAATGGGTCATTTTAACTATACTTCAAACATTGAAACTCTCATGAATTAAAGCCATCAGTGGAATGACTTCTCTAGGTCATGTTGCAACTAAATTAGGGTATGATAGACCTTGTTTGTATTGAATTAGGGGATGATAGAGCCTGTTCATACTAGTCTTATGGATGATGCCCAAATTGACCTGTAATATTTGCCCCCTAAAGCATGAAGTCAAAATAATGATAATATTTGGATGAGATGCATTACGGTTTGATGAGTAGGATCTGAAGCGGATGGTGACCTGCATCAATTTTCAATATATTACATCATGATATCTTGTACATCTTGGACATGAATTGCTGAGGGAGGCATACCCATGCTAAACACATAAACTATCACAACACGTACACAAATCAGGAAATTCATTTACAGATATATACATGCCTACATATATAAGCCCATGATAGGATGACTATCTGTATGTAAATCCATCATATGGATGATGTGGTATAATTCCTGAAATCATAGCCCAGATGAAACTAGATCTGGGGTCTTCTATCTCATTTACTCGATCATTCAAGTACAAGTCTAACCATGTGAATATGTGATATGAAGTTGAAATGGGAAGACATCGTCTGATTACCAGCCATTTGATGTAAGTTGTTAACAGACACGAGAGAATCCATAGTTGATGTTAATGGTTCTCAAGGTACTACAGTACAATTTTCATGGCGTGAATAGATGATTTGATGTTGAATGCCAGAAAAAATCTCTTAGTCGAAGGCCTATGATGTCAACCTAATTCTGGAAGCGAGAAACCTGTCGTTGATGTAAGCAAGTTCCAAGGCACTGGAAAGATGTTTCTAAGTCAAGTTCCTGGATGATGAGCTCATGTCGGCAGGAAGTGACTCGTCACAAATATGACATGAAACGAGAGTAATGATTTTGGAGACAAAATTTGACTTAATGAAGCAATGTTAAGGGATGGCGGTCACGAAAATGAAGGTTTATGAGTATTGTAGAAGATGAGGAATTACTGGATGACTTCTCTTGAACATATCAACGAAACTGAAATGATTTGACGGCATTGACCCAAAACCGAAGTGATGGATGGTATGATAGGCCATAGGTATGATAGACCGTCAAGAATATTACCCAACCCAAAGCCACGAAGATGAAGTGAAAGTGTCATTTTCAAGAGCGACATACTACCATAAAGTGTTTTGTTGCTTTTCCCAAATTTTCCCCAGTCATTGCTGACCAGTACCTCTTTATTTTTTAACAAGCTTGAGGAGGATAACATATGCTTGATTTATAATTCAACCCTTCGAGTGAATCCATTGCTATTTGATGATTTAATGAGTCTGGCGATAGTGAAACTCGATCTTTTCATGATCGGACAAGTCTGTCGCAATTTGATGTTATAACAAGTCTAATGACATTGAAAACTCAATCCTTTTTCATGTTTAGAGAGTTTGAAAAAGGACGAAAAGAAAACTCAATGAGTAATATTTTGTAAATTTGTCCCTCAGATCCAAAAAAGTGTAAAATGATACCTGAGAAAACCTCTTAACCATGTTCGACTAAGGTGTTACTTTTTCATAAATAATCTGTCTCAGTCTAGAAAAGGGTTAAACTTAGACTAAGTAGATGTCGTTTCATTTCGTTTTACGAGCTCGAAAAGACAAGTGATTGACAACCTTTTCACATTAACGGAGTCTGAAAAAAGTTTAAAAAAGACTCTAGGGGGGTTCCTTTTTCATTTTTAATAGAGCTTGAAAAAGAGATAAAAGTATGCTCTATGGTCAAATCATTTTTGGATAATTTTTCACTTCAAACTCACTATATCAGTTGTAAAACTGTTCAAAGAACCATCAAACGGATTAAAAATGCCTGTTTCATAGTAAAAATGAATAAAAACCATAGTCACATCATTAAATATGATTAAAATAATCAAAATGACTAATAAAAAGAAGTTTTTACCATTTCATTTTACCATTCCATAGTTACCATTTGAAATTTAGGAGCTTTGAACCTGTTTTTCCCTCGAACTTCAACAGTCGATTGTGACAGTTTCATTGGATGATTTCTCGTGTTGTTTGATCCAGGTTGGAGATCTGAACCTTCTCTTTCTTTTAGTGTCATTTTTGTTTCATTTCATGCTGAATTTTTAGGTTTTTCAGCCCCCTAGGGTAAATCTATTGTGTTCTAAGGGAAACGCACCCTTGCATGTTGAAAAGTTTTTGCAGAGCACTGAAATTGAAGCTTAGATGCTCTGCAGTGCTCTATCTATAGATCAGGGATGCGTTGGGCGCATTTTACAAATTTTTTTCTTGTTGTGTGCTCAAAATTTCCCAAATTTTTTTCATGAATTAGATCCTAATGAAGCTTATGGTTGGCGAGAAAGAGAACATGAAGAACAAGACATGATTGCCCTAAATGATCCTGGCACTATAAGAGCCCTCAAGGATTGTGGGTTACTTAAGTATGTGATATTATCAAGGATGAGATAGCATCTTGAACTATTGGAGTTCCTAATTCGTTCATGGGATCCGACATCTCAGGCATTTCATATTGGGGACAAAGTGCTCCCACTACTAGTTGAGGATGTTTACTTTCTTACTGGATTATCGGGACGTGGTTCTCCTGTTTCTCTTGCAGGATATGCTCTTGGAGGCAAGACAATGAAGGACTACATCCGTCAACATTTTTGGTTAGGTACTAAACCTAGAAAATATGGGAAGATAAACATTCGTGATGTGCGTGATTTTCCTTTGATAATTATCCCTTTCACTATTACAAAACCTGTCAGCTTTGTGACACTACATGTTGCAAACTGTTCATACATGCAATATTCTCTCGAGTGTCTCCAACTGACAGTGTTCAACTGGGCTGAAGCAGTACTCTTTTAGATTAAAGAACAACTGAATAAAGTAAGGGGTGGAAGAAATAATTTCAGTTATGTTTTGATATTAATATCCTTTATTTTAGAGAAATTTCCATTGATGCAGCCGCAGCATGTGACACTGAGTTTTTCTGGTCCTAGAGATCCTCGGATGCAGAGATGGGTCGAATTGATGGCTAGGCATGTTGGTCAATCGACTATCATTTTTTCTATTGCATTCTTTGCCTGGATTTGACGACATATTATCGCCATAGAGGAGTATCTTTACGCAGGCGTAGATTTCCATGGAGATCCAGATTTGATTTTACTAGATGGCTCTCAATGGGGTGCAATGGGTAAAAATGTTTTGACAATGTTTTTGATTTTAAGGTTTCTACATGTTTTTTGTATTTTTGATGTTTTCCAATACTAAACAAAAGTTTTTTTATGTACAGAGATGTGGGTTGCGTTCGACCAGTGGGTCGACCAGAGCAAGCAGTAGATAAACTAGCAGAGAGGACTATTGGGAGAGAAGTCCTTCGGGATTTAGATTTGACCGATACTCTTGTTGAGTTGCAGCAACATGTTGAGGGATTAAATCTTGGGATACCAGATGTCCCGATCGAGGAGTTACCTATGAGGCTGCAACGCCATACTATTGGTGTTCCTAGCTGTTGGATGAGGCTATTGTGCATTATAGCTAGAGCAGTTGCTTGTTATCATGAGCATCACTAGTTTTACTTTTAACGTTTGTGTATACATTTTGAGGTTAGATGACTAATGTGTCTTCGGCACAAATTTTGTAAAAACATAAAATATTTATCTATTTGTTTTTAAAGTTTTCATATGTTTAATTGTATGAATTGAAAATGTATCTTACATGTG
This sequence comes from Pinus albicaulis, assembly GCA_034641835.2. Classification (NCBI taxonomy): domain Eukaryota; kingdom Viridiplantae; phylum Streptophyta; class Pinopsida; order Pinales; family Pinaceae; genus Pinus; species Pinus albicaulis. The sequence goes on along the minus strand of CM076577.1, from coordinate 958,967,486 downwards.
TCACAAATGTCTGTTTAAAACATAATTCACTAAAGAATCAGTAAATGTGTTCAAATATTTGGAAATGTGTTGATATTGAATGTAATCAAAATTTCTTCCCAAAAGTCGAACTCTAAGGAAGATACGATGAATTGATGGATTTTGGATAGTATAGACGCTAGTAAGTTGCAGTACGACAAGTTGTGAGTGTAACCTAATGATTTTGTGGTTAATTCCAAGTTAAATGGCATCAGAGAGAAGTTCGATCAATGTGCTATACTCAGTGATATTGTCTGTGGATCGACCAATATAAATCCCTTGAAAACTCACTAACTCACCACCTGGAGCGAAAATGGCCCATGCTGCAAAAGATAGGTTATGTGTACTACAACTAGAACCATCGGCATACCCAACTAATGGTTCCAAAGATTCAGACATCTACGATGAAATGTGAAGTGGATTACAAACTTCAAGAAAATTGTGAAAAACAAACTAATACAGTGAATGAAAATAAAATTATATATACAATATGATAAAAAAGTTTATCATGCTCAATTAAGCATAGTAGCATTTAAGATACAGCCCATTTCGAGGTTGCACCAATGGAATTCCATCATAATCAACTAACTCGTAGGCGTCCTTAGCCATAACTTTTTTGACAATGTAGGGGCTATGCCATACTGGCTCAAATTTTCCTATTCCTATCAAATCAGCTTCCTGATCATAAAGCTGGACCAGGTATCCCTTTGATAAGATGTGAGGCTTGACATTGCGTTCATATTGCACCTTGATTCATTTCTTATGCGCTTTGTTGGCCAATCCAGATTCACAACACGTTTCATCTAGATGGATGAGGTTTAAAATATGCGCTTCTTCATTAGAGGTGTCAAGTAGCAAGTCAATAGTGAGTTTTAATGACAGAATTTCACATTGGATTGGTAAGATAGCTTTCAGACCATACACCAACTGAAAGGCAATAAATCTAGTTGCATTTCTCACCAAGTTTCGATATGCCCATAAAGCTGAGTACAGGATTAAATGCCAATTTTGCTTATGAACCCCTATCATTCGTTGAAGCATTACTTAAGGATATTTGTTAATGGCTTCAACTTGTCCATTATATTGTGGATAATAAGGGGTAGAACTATCATGCGACAGTCCTATTTTGGCAGTAAACTCATTCATCATGCTATTGTGAAAATTATTACCATGATATGTAACTATATATTGTCGTACACCAAACCGAGAAATGACATGATTGAAAAAGAACAATGCAGTTTTTTCACCTGTGTTATTGAATGTAGGCATCGCTTCGACCTACTTGGTAAATTAGTTGATGGAGACAATAATATAACCATGCCCCCTGACCAAATGAGGGTTGCAGGTCATGAATTTAATGCCCCATTATTCAAATGGTCCCATAGAGATGACATGATTCATTAGTGATGGCAGAATGCATATTTTACAATCAAATATCTGGCATGCATGACAACTTCTGACCGCAAGAATGCAATCGCGAAATATGGTTGGCCAGAAGTAACCATTGCAGAGAATCTTCTACATGGTAGTGTAACCAAAAAATGGTCCACCACAAGCACCGACATGACAATCATTCAAAAATTTCTTAGCCTCCTCATGGGTGAGGCACCTCCTTAAAATTGTATCAATACCACGATGATAAAGTGTATCGTCGACGATCAAATAATATTTAGCTTGGTATTGGATACGTCAATGTTGTCAGTGAGAGGTATCAGGCCAGAAATTTTGGGTTTGGATATCAATGATAAAATCCCCATACCAAGGGTAAAATGACCCAATCAAAAACAGAGACTCATCTGGAATTTATGGTTCCGATGTAGTTTCAGTACTATCAGAGGGAAGGTCGCAAAGAAGCTTAACTAAAACCAAATACTTATTTGACTTGGATTTGATGAATTCCAAATCAAATTCCTACAAAATGACGATCCATTTTGAATATTCCCCCCCATAAATTGGCGTGATAAAATGTATGTCATAGGGTTAAAATCTGAAATGACAATGGTCTTCCAGAGAAGGATATAATGGCGAAATATTTGGACATCTTGAACGGCTTCCAAGGAAAGATTTTTGACATATGAGTACCTAACTTCTGTATCATTGATATTACGACTCAAATAACATATCGGATGTTCTATCCCATCTTCTTCTTGGACTAAAACCATAGCAATGGTTGTATCTGCGGTGACGAGATACAGGAAATAATCACTCTGATAATTAGGGCGATACATTAATGATGCTCGGATCAGGGTATCTTTAAGAGCATCAAAAGAAGGTTACACAACCTTATCCCAATTAAAGGGAATCCCCTTTTTCTAGAGACGAGTAAATCCTTTAGCCATTTCGGCGTAGTTGGGTATGAACCTCCTTAGAAAGTTAGACTTTCCTTGAAGTCTCTGTAACTGAAGTAAGTTTGATCGTGTAGGAAAATCGAGAATGGCCTAGACCTTTAGTGGGTCAATTCAAATTCCATATTTTGAAATGAAAAATCCAAGAAAAATACCAGAACCAACACAAAACACACATTTGTGTGGATTGAGGCATATCTTGTAGTGTCAACAACGTATAAATATAGCTCTCATATGCAACAAGTGATCAGTCCATTTTCGTGAATGTGCAGGTAAATCGTCTAGATAAGGTTGAACAATGTGCTTAATGTCATGGAAATAATAATTCATTTCTCTCTGAAATGTTTCCCCAACATTCTTTAAACCAAACGGGAGTTTACGATAAGCGAATGTGCCCCAAGGACAGATGAATATTGTCTTGTATTGGTCCTCTCGGCGAATATTGATTTGATTGTAACTGAAGAATCCATCCATGAATGAAAATATTTCGCAGCCGGCACATTCGTCAATAATTTGGTCTATAATGGAAGTAGGATAATTGTCTTTTAGACAAGCAAGATTGACATTTGTAGATTTTAGATTTCTGTGGTGAGAGTTTTGAGCTTCTGGGTTCGGAATCTCCACAGTGAACATTTTTGTGTCAACATTTCGGGTCTAGAACAAGACCCATCTTCAGGATAAATGTTGTAAAAAAGAGAGAGGAGAAAGACAATATAAATACTTATCAGGAGTGCAGGAAAAAAGGCCGACCAACCCAAAAAGTCAAATGATAATTACAAGTTAAATACATAAATTAAATTTAAAAGATTTCTAAATTAATGGAGGGTTACTAAAAAGCAGAATGACTTTAAATGAAAACAAGGGAAATAAATGAGTCTAAATAAAGAAAACTAAAGGGGTAAAAATAGCTATTCTTAAGATAAAAGATAAGGTTTCAATTTTATATTATTATTAAAGCAACATAATAGTATAAAACCAAGAATCAATATAAAGGGGGGAATATAAGATGCAACCCTAACAAGGTGATTAAAAAGGTTACTAAATTAACAATAAGAGTGAAGGAAGGAGCCTAAAGGAAGCAAAAAAGCCAATCAATGCTAACTATAAAAGGAAAAAACAATATAAAGAAAGAAATCAAAAAAGGCATTAATGTCAAATTTATTTTAATAAATCCTTAGGAATAGTAAACATAGCTATAACTAAACGTATTTATTAATTTAAGATTGATATTAATGAAATGAGTATATTAATATAAAGCCCTAAAATAATATAAAACCAAGACTTTACTATAATGGAGGAGATTATAGGATGAAACCCTAGCAGGTGACTTAAAAAGGGGAAACAGAAAAACAACTCAAGCGAAGGAAGGGGTCCAAAAGAAGCACAAGGTTAATTAAAGTAAACTTAAAAAAAGGGGGGGGGGGGGACATAAAGAGAAGGAGTTCTAATAAGGTATTAATGCCGATTTTATTTCAATAATCAATGCACATCCCGATAATCAATGCACACTCTAATTATCCTTGTTTCTTCATGACAGGAACAATGTTGGAAACCCAATCAGTAAGAGGAACAGGGTAAATGAAACCAGCACGCAAAAGTTTTTCAACTTATGCTTTAATGGCAACATCCTTCTTTAGATGAACAGGACGAAGGCTTTGATGTATCGGTTTGACATCAGGGTACATTTTAATTGTGTGTTCAACAATACTAGAATCTATGCCTGGCATTTCCTCATAAGACGAAGTAAATACATCTCAGAATTCACGAAAAAGAGAGCGATAAGTTTCGAGTTCGGATGCAGAACAAGACACGTCGACATGAATGTTTTCTACAATGCCAGGTTTGGTCGAAATATCGATAGAAATTGTTTCTTTGATATTTTAAAGTTTTTGCTCGAATTCAATGGAATTAATTAGAACAAAATTTGAAAATAAATCAGAGAGTGTAGGGTGATAAAGTTCAATAAAATAATCTTCGTTGTAATCTGGAAGACCGGAACAATGATGATAATCATCCTATGGTTCTCCTCCTGGAATCATGGCTTCCACAATGCTCTCATCAGTCAAGAATGTGGATGAAAAAGGATTAGAAGGAATACCAAAATCTAATGAATGATTGACCCAAACGATCGGCGACGATGGATCAAGATGCGCCGCCCAAGCCAAGAAAATTGATTTTTATGCAAGCTCAATTGGGCTTGGTGGCAGAAATTCACCCAATGTATCTACTTCAGAATTATTGGTAATCTTCCTTAAGTCAGATGAAGTGGAAGATATCATGTGGCGGGTCTCCATTTTTGCAATTTCCGCCCACATCGCAAGCAGCGGTAATTAAAAGGTGCCCATTAGGGAAGAATCCTTAAAGATCCCTATACCAATGTTTTGAAGTGCTAGCTGGGGTGTGTGAAATAATGAAATGCTTCCTGTTACCTAGGAACTAGAGGAAAAGAAGGAGATTTGATTGATGAATGTCATGGCACCTTTATGAGGGAAGACGATCATCTCAAATTAAGTAAAGACGATCGCATTCATAGCGTAAACCCATGATCCAGATTTATGCAAGAATGCAACAGAATAAACATATAACCAGAGATGCAGCAGAAATAACACTTCATTTCATTAATATCAAAGAACTGAAATTTGCTTACAGACAGAATGGAAATAAAACTAGCTAGGGCACTAGTAGCTATCTCTAAGAAGAGATGTGGCGGCTACCAACCTCTGAACTAAGCTACAATGAGGCTCGAGGGCCTATTTATTATTGAGAAACAATGGATAACCCTAAACATCCAAAAACCTAACCCTAGGAGATGAAGCGCCAAAACTTTGGGCCCCGTTTGGGTAAATTGGCGTTTCAACCTCCCAGGGACGTATATTTGGCATACTATCTTCGTTTGATGCACATGATACATCATTAGAAAGATTTATCCGAGGACTACTACTTTCACCACGATGCTCAAAAAATGTGGTTTAGGGCTTCAAAACAGCTCCGGAAGTTCAGGACCCGAAAAACTGCTAAAAATAGTAAGTTATGCCAAAACTGAAAAACTGAAAGAGACAATGGTGGGGGCCCAAGTGGAATAGGTGGGTGGCCAAAAATATCCACCTGGATCATTCCTCCCCCCTTAGGAAGCAATGGTCCCATTGCGTTAAGTTCCTCCATGAGATGAGGAAATTTCTGCTGAACTTGGTCCTTGGTGAACCACTTTCCTTGGTGCAAGAGTTGGCCAGCTTTGACAACCCGATACAGTTGGATCTTCTGTTGGCGAGTGTTCTTGATTTGCATGTCCATGATACAATCTGTGGTGGCATGTTCCATGCATTCTGGGTTTAACTCTGTTGGTATGAGTTGTTCTGCAATGTCCGAGGTGTCCAGTAGAGGTGGGAAGTAAGGACGAAGGCGATCCACATTGAAGACTAGGTGCAAACCAAGGAATGGTGGAATACTAAGCTCGAAGGCATTGTTCCCTACAGCCTTGGTGACGGTTTACGGCCCGTATCGGAGCGGGCAAATCTTGCGGTGGGGTCCAGTGAGGTGCTCCTTCTGCAAATGTAGCCATACTTTGTCGCCCACCTGGAAGTTGTGTGGCACTCAGTGTTGATCATGGCGTTGCTTGTACTTCGCATTGGCTCTATCCAATATATCATGAACCTGTTGGCGGATGTGTTGAATGCGCTCGATGAAGCTACTTGCTTTTTCAACTTCAGATTGGACATGAGCTGAATCGGCCTGAGCAGCTGCAAATGGCATGGCTACGTCAATGGGACATAGTGGTTGGAATCCCAAGCCTACCTGAAAGGGGCTATGGCCAATTGAAATGTGGAGAGCTCGGTTATAACTATGTTGTACATAGGGGAGGCTCTCGTCCCATGTTTGTGGATGCTTTGAATTGTACATGCGCAGAATGTGTACAATCATTTTGTTGACGACCTCTGTCTGGCCATCTGTTTGGGGATGGAAAGCTGTGGACTTGGTGAGCTTTGTGTCCAACATTGACTAGAGGCTAGACCAAAATGTGCTGAGGAACCTGCTATCTCGATCTGATATGATAGACTGTGGGATCCCAAAGTGCACCCACACTCGTTCAAAGAAGAGTTTAGCAGTGGCTTCTGCTGTGATATTCTTCTTATAGGCCGCCATAATGGCCATCTTCGAGAATCTGTCAACGACCACGAAAACACAGTCATTTCCATTCTTAGTAGAAGGCAGGCCCGACATGTAATCCATGGAGATGGACTCCCACGGTCGACTAGGGGTAGGTAGTGGAGTATATAGGCCTTGCTTCTTGATGGTCGGTTTGGCAATGGCACAAGCAGTGCAGGATCTGATGTGCTTCTCGAAATCCTTTCGAAGGTTCGGCCAATAGAAATACTTCTGTAGTATTGCTACTGTTTTCTCGACCCCGAAATGCCCAGCGACTCGACTGTAGTGTGCTTCCCATATCATCTTGGCATGCTCACTTGAAGGAACACAAAGGTGTCCCAGGTGACATAAAAGTGCATCTTGGGGGTGAAAATTTGGAACTTGTGTACCCCCCAAGAGTGCCTTGTAAGTGTGGCCGAATTCTGGGTCACTCTCATAGAGAAGCGACCAATCAGAAGTCTCATGCCCACAAGAGTTGAGCACGGTGGTGAGCGCCACAATCGGTGGTCGGCTGAGGCAGTCTGCAACATTATTGGTGCTACCCTTCTTGTACTTGATGTTCAAATGAAACTGTTGCAGATATGTGGACCACTTCTGATGGCGATCATTCTGAAACTTCCCTTGTGTCTGTATGAACTGTAGGGGCCGGTGGTCTGTGTGGATGATTGTTTCCTTCCCCAAAATGTAATGCTTCCATTTTCGACAGGCTTGCACAATGGAATACATTTCTTTGTCATAGGTGGGATACTTGCGAACTGTCTCAGAAAATGTCTCACTGTGATATGCCCTTTGGATGTCTTTCCTGTTGGGCAAATCTACTTTAATAGCATAGTCGATAGGCATCTATCTCGATCTCAAATGGTTGTTGCAGAGTTGGTAACGTGAGCACGGGGGCAGGGGGCGGGGGCTAGAGGCGTTTTGAGTCTTTGAACGCCTTCTGTTGAGGTTCCGACCAAAAGAATTTTGCTCTCGCTCCTCCTTTGGTGACTTGACTCAAGGGCCAAGTGATATGAGAGAATCCCAACACGAATCTACGGTGGAAATTAGCAAGACCCAGAAAGCTGCGAAGCTCTGTTATAGTAGTCGGGGCTGGCCAATCCCGAATGACTTGGATCTTGGCTGGATCCACATGCACCCCCCTTTCATCAATAATGTATCCCAGATATTGAACCTGGGTCATGCCAAACATGCACTTCTCCAAATTGGCACACAACTTGTGTTGCCGCAGTGTTTGGAGGACTTGTCGGATGTGGTGAAGGTGCTCTTCCCAAGTCTCGCTGAAGATCAGAATGTCATCCAAGTACACCACTACAAATGAGTTGGTGAATGGCCGCAAGATGTCATCCATCATCCTCATGAAGGTGGCGGGAGCATTCGTCAACCCGAAAGGCATGACCAGCCATTCAAAAAGGCCTTCCTTGGCTTTGAAGGCAGTCTTCCACACATCGGAAGGTTCAATTGGTACCTGGTGATACCCAGACTTCAGGTTGATCTTGCTGAAATATTTTGCACCTTTGAGTTGGTCTAGAAGGTCATCAATCCGTGGGATTGGGTACCTATTCCAGACAGTGATCTTGTTCAGCGCCCGATAGTCAATACAGAGTCTCCACGTCCCATCCTTCTTATGTACCAACACGATCGGGCTCCCACAGGGCGATGAACTTGGTCTGATGTGACCTTTCTGCAACAGCTCCTGAATCTGCCTCTTGATTTCATCATTCTCCAGAACAGAGTTCTGATAGATCGGTCCATTGGGTAGCGGTGCACCTGGGGTCAGATCAATCAGGTGCTTGACCTGACAGTGCAGAGGAACCCCTGTGGGTGAGGTGAAGATGTCCCCGTACTCCTCCACAACCTTATCCATTTGTTGTTTTCGTGCAGAGGAGCCCTGTCTAGAGGTCGTGGCCACAGTCTTCTTCTTGCCCTGGGGGCGGATCATCAGGAAAACGAATTTCCTTGTTTGGGAAATGAGCTTACTGCATTGTTTTGCAGTAACCAAAGAGATAGTGGCAGGAGGTGGTACCTCTGGTATCCTGTACAACTTATTTCCCAAAGTAACAATAACAGCACGAGGCCGAGACTCATACACAACATGACACTTCCATAAGTATGGTTGTCCTAATAATACATCAGAAAAATCAATAGGAGCAACGTCACATAATACCTCATTCGTGAAGGGCTTGATGCTATAGGGAAGGCGACACTGCCGGCTGACGCGGAGATCTCGTCCTTGGTGAAGCCACCCGATGGTGTATGGATGTGGGTGAGCTGTGGTCGGCAAACCCAACCGCTTCACGGCGTCTGCTGAAATGAGGTTCTTTTGGCTCCCATTGTCGACAATGAACTATACCGGGGAGCCCTTTACCCACATCTGGGAGTGGAAGAGACGTTCCTCCTCCTCTGGATCTTCCGGTTCCTCCTTTTGGATCTTTGCAGTGGCAACAGTGGCGTTGGGCTCCGCATCAATAATCTGTTTCCCTTTTTCATTCACCTTTTCAGGTTCTGATTCAGAGTCAGAGCATGCATCTAACTCAGAAGCCCTCATCTCGGCCACTAGCGACTGCTTGGCCCGACACTCACTTGTGTTGTGAGTGGAGCTCTTATGGAACTCACACCACTTTCCTATGTCCTTCTTTGGCTTTGCGGTGCTATTCTTTTCTTGTGGCTTTGACGGGTTGTCTTTAGCTGCCATGCCTTGGCTCCGTCCTTTGTTCTGCGGTTTAGAAGCACCTTTCCCTTGCTTTTGATTTGCAGATCCAAAGTCTCGCTTCTTCTGTTTGAATTTCTGCTCAATTTTGGCAGCATACCGGTATGTCGTACCAAGCGAGGAGATGTCGAGGAACTCCATTTCCTCCTGAATGTATCTGTGCAGACTGCTATGATACTTTAGCACCAAATTTTTCTCTAAATCTTTGATACCCAACTTTGTACGCAGGGTATGGAACAGATTCGTCAACTCATGCACATCTTGATCCCTTTGTTGTCGCAGCATGGTCCATTGTATGTACTTGTCCTCATAGCTCCCCACAGGATAGTACTGTTCCTTGAAAGCGTCTCGGAAATAATTCCAAGTTGGTACGGCTGAGAACAGAGAGGGTTCTTTCTGGTCCTTGTTCTCACAGTAGGTTTCCCACCAGTTCTTAACATGGGGGGTAGCTTTGAGGAGTGAAAAAATAATCTTCTCCCGGTCTGAAAAGTCATGAACAGAGAAATATCCTTCTAATAGATTCAACCATCTATCTACGACATACTGCGTCTATTTGACCCTCAAATATGGAATGTCAAAATTTCGCATGCCTTAAAAGAGAAGTCTTTTCTCCAGTCATCATGTAGCCTGTCAACAAATTTGGAGTAGACGTAGTTGAAAGATGCGAGCAAAAAGTTATCCATCATCGCGTTCCTTTGTTTTTCGAGGGCCTCCTCGAGCAATATTTTGATAGGATCTTCTGCTCCCTCATCTTTCTTTTCGTCCCCCATGGGCGTCTATTGGGGTTTGCGAGGCTGATCTTGCAAAGGTTCCACCAGATCGAGCCCTAACTCCTTATACCCCGACCTTGTTGGGGACATGAAAAGAAGGATCGAGAAAAAGCAGATCGCTCTGATACCACTGATCCGGATTTATGCAGGAACACAACAAAATACAGAAATAACCATAAACATAGAGATGCAGTGGAAATAAGGCTTCATTTCATCAATCTCAAATAACAGAAATATGCTTACAAACATAATGAAATAAAACTAGCTAGGGTCTTGGTAGTATCTACGACGAAGAGATGTGGCGACTCTTTGGCCTTTAGTACGAGTCACAATGAGGCTCGAGGGCCTATTTATTATTGAGAAACAATGGAGAACCCTAAACATCCAAAAACCTAACCCTAGGAGATGAAGCGCCAAAACTATGGGCCCCGTTTGGGTAAATTGGTGTTTCAACTTTCCAGGGACGTAACTTTGGCATACCATCTCCGTTTGACGCACATGATACATCATTAGAAAGCTCTATCTGAGGACTACAACTTTCACCATGAATATCATTCCAAAATGGAATGATATTCACTAGAGGTGCGATGCTCAAAAAATGTCGTTTAGGGCCTCAAAACGGCTCCGAAAGTTCAGGACCTGAAAAACTGCTAAAAATAGTAAGTTATGCCAAAATTGAAAAACTAAAAGAGACAATGGTGGGGACCCAAGTGGAATAGGCGGGTGGCCACAAATATCCACCTGGATCAACCCATGGCCTTCCAAGTAAAATGTTGTGGTCAAGGGGTCTGTCAATGACCTAAACTTCAACAGTTATAGTTTTTCCCCCTAGTTTGACATGCAAGTTATTGATAATACCACAAGTCTTATAGGTACGACCATCAAAAATTTTCGACGTCGTAGGTGATTGAGATAAGCAAGGCAAGCCAAGTGACTTCCAGAAATTAATAGAAATAATACAAGTAGATGCTCCCTCATCAATAATAGTGAGATGAACGAGGTGATTTAGAACATTACTTGGATTGAAAATTCTAATTAGGCTGGTAATTTTGACACATAGCCTATGTGATTAAAGACTACAAGATTAGAATCTATCAGGTTGATTCCACAAATTGCCGACAACAAAGCTTACTTCTAGGAGGGACAATTTTGAGGTACCTCAAGCATCAACATAGTTGAAGGTGAGTTGTGCAAGCTCGAGGATTGAACATCAATTTATGGACAACTCCCTTTCGTGGCTTTATTGTTAACTCTGGAATAGCAGGTGGCAGAATTGATTCAGTGGACATATTCATGGTCGAGGTGGTAGGTTTATCAGTAGCCTAACTATCGTAATATTTATTTCACGTAGACACAAAAACATCAGTTTTTGGCTTCGTGACAGATAGCATAAGCACTTGGGAAGTAGAACTAGGATCCATAGCAACCATGTTTGTGTCCGGATTCAGAAAAGGATTTGTCAACATAGAAGATGCAGGGGAAGTCATAATGTTAGGTCCCTATATCACTAGTATAGCCCCTTATTATTGTTAGTGTAAACCCCTTATTGTTATTATTGTACCCTTGTAACCCCCATTTTGTTATTATTGTGCCCTTAAATTATTATTGTTAGGTCGGCTAGGATTACATTGTGGCCCACTAGGATTACATTATGGCCCCATGGACTCCTATATAGAGAAAGGAGGTTTTGTAAATTGTATCATCCAAGAATTGTTCATTCATGTAATGTATTGGAGGTTGCCCCCTCGAAGTGGCTTATTTCTAAGGCGTGAATATCTCTTTTCTTCTCTCTTTAGAGCTGGTTACACAACATTTGGTATCAGAGCTTTGGGATTCTAGGGTTTCGCTGCTCCAAACAGGTCATCGTGGCATTTTCGCTATAACCTTTTTTCTACGAAGCTTCAGAAGCTGAAATTTTTAGGGTGCGAAGCTGAAATCTTGAGGAAGGTTTTCTAAAAATTTCAGATCTTGGTTCGCAATATTTGAGGAGATATCATCTGTGGAAGTTAGGTATTTTTTCAGGCTCATAAACAGGTCATCGTGGCATTTGCGCTATAAATGTTTTTGTACGAAGGGTCAGAGTCTGAAATTCATATGGTGCGAAGCTGAAATCCTGAGGAAATTCGTCAAAAAATTTCAGAACTTGGTTCACAATATTTTTGGAGATATGATCTGTGGAAGGTAATGCTTTTTCAGGCTCCTGAATTTCATCTCAAAGAGGTGATCGTGGGAAAAGTTCAATAACTCTCTCTCTGAAGATTGGATTGGAGTGCCGTCAAAAGTGGTCACAAGTACACAGCCTGTAGTTTCTTCGCTATCAATTTCAAAGACAAAGGACAAAACAGTGACACGTGGCAAGTCGTACAAGTTCGCTCTATTGAACCAGTCCAGAATTAGGTCATTGTGGGAGATTGGACACAACTTTGTCTTGGAGAATCCAAATCAGGTCATACCTGTGGAATTTGAAAGAAGCTTCAGAGGGATACTACAGGGCTTAATTTTAGATATTGAATATTTTCAATTACAGAGATAATTCAATTTCAATAGCGAGCTCCTAAAAGCTAGTAAAAGGTGTGTATTTTCTTTTTCCGAATTGCATAAGTCTTGTTTGAAGAATCAAGTCGAATTGATTCCAAGGGCAGCTTGTAGAATAGATATCAATATTGGATTCGAAAATGGCCCCTAAAAAGAATTCAACACCCATTAAGCCTTCAGAAGGTTCTACTATGACTCATGAAGATGAAGAATTGCAACATGATCTATCAAAATTACAAGAGCAAGTGCAACAAATTTCACTCTCGCAAAAAGCAACAAAAAATGAAATGGAGGTTTTGAAGAAAGGCGTGGAAGTGAAGATGGATGGTTTGAAGACAGGCATGGAAGCTAAGATGGAAGGCATGGAAGTGAAGATGGACGGTTTGAAGAAAGGCATAATGGATGGCGTGGAAGCTAAGATGGATGGCGTGGAAGCTAAGATGGATGACATGAAAGACAACATGGAAAACATCAAGAGTGATCTAAAAGCATACATGGAAGGCTTGATGACAAGCTTAAAACCAGAAATGATTCCTAATGGCGGAAATATAGGAGAAGAACCTCCTGATGAGAACAAAATAAATGTTAATTGTGATTTCATAAACTCGA